>JANHZU010009251.1:342526-352875 GCA_032468055.1 Acrochordus granulatus | reverse complement strand
AATGGGAAATACAGAGCACGCTTACTGATGACGCGCAAGGTTTGGCACGAAGTTTCCTCGTCTCGTGAGTCACGTCTCGTCTAGCGGAATATTTTTCGATTAAAATTTTTGCTCGTCCTGCGAGTTTCTCGCCCTGCGAGTTACTCGTCTTGTGAGGCACCACTGTATATCCTGGGGAGAGGGGTAGAAAGGATGATGAGAAGTGACCTCATCTGTTAGGTACTGTAGGAGTAGCCACACCTTGGAGCACCTCTTTTGTGAAGAGGTAAGTTCTCCATGGAAGCCTTTTTTGATGCACCTCCAGCAATTTAGCAGAAACTATACTGTAGGCACATAATCAGTCTGTTTTCATGTGGGGACACAAGTGCACATGGGATTTGTACTAGATTCAAGAGCAAGACTTGAATAGAGAGTAATATTATTGCAGATACTAGGGAACAATGAAAGTCAGCTGTTCTTACCAAATCTATAAATCCTTCCCTGTTTCTGTACCCACCTTTTATTGCCCTGGACTGAGTGTAGCCTCTTCTGAGACTAGAGTGTGGACGGTGCCTTTTTCTCTATTCCCAAACTCCTAGTTTTCCACCATGCCCTCTCCAGACATTGAATGTACTCTAAAAACTGTCAGATAGCTCACAAATTTGGAAACTCCTCTCTGAGGTGTTATATCAAAGCACTTAATTTAGAACAGCTTTGTATGAATTGGTGCCCTGCAGATATCTTATCATTTTCATCAGTAGTGTGCAAATTGCCCAATTTCAAAAATCAAATTGTAAAATAGTGTGTTCTGAACAAGCCCACCATGCACTGAAGCAGGATGGAAAGTTACACTCTTTGGGGCTGAGACCATCACTGTCTTCATTTTAAAAAGGATGGATATTGATTTGCCATAAGTATGAAAATGATATGATGTCACATAGATGGATCAAATTTTCCTTTCAGGAAATTTTCAGTTTCACTCTGTTTTTTAGTTTTCAAGGTGAACAAAGCTTGCCTAAAAGCTCAGTAAGCTAAAATCAGGCTATCTGAGCAAATTGTACCAGCAAATTATCAGCACATCTATGAAGCAACAAAAAAATTGGATTCAGGGGCTATTCACCTATCACACTTAGCACTTTTTCATAGTCTGCAATTATGAACAATATTATTTTAGGGGTCTTGGATTTAAATGGACAACTTACGTTCTTGCTTACCTGAGTGAACTTGCCCCTGAAACCCAAACCAAGGTTTTCTTTCTTCAGCAAAGCATTTTGGCTGAACATTTTTGCTGAAAGAAGGTAGTTTTTTCCTTTATTATGACACCCCTAAAAATTGGCTTTGCAGGAGCAGAGCAGTGAGGAAGATGCTGCTAAGTGTGAAAAGAGGATGGAGAAAACCATCTCCCTTCCCTTTGTCCAATTGGAGAATTCTGGTCAGAATTAAGCTCTGGATAAGCTCTACCCAGAGGTAGATAGCTAAATACTACATCAGTTCAGAAACAGATCAATGAATCTGGCTATGGCTAGTCAGTTTTGTATATTCTGCATGCATCAGTTCTATTTCCACAACAATCTGATTTAAAAAAACAAGTTTTACATTTGTTAGGCATTTTATTCTGTGTATTCATTGCATTCTAAAATGTGCATTTTTAGGGTATATATTGCAAATATGTATATATTTTTGTAAAATGCATCCAGAAATGATGCACAAATCCCATTTACAAAATTCAACAGTGCAAAATCAATTTGATGTCTGAATTTCAATCTGCATATTTGAGAAGTGCAGAGCAAGTTCGTTTATTTAAAAAAGGTGGGCCAGTGTGAGATCAATAAGTAATTTTCCCGTAAAGTTTAGAAAGCAAGAAGGTTTAACTTCGGGAGACATAATAAAATAATAGTGATCTGTTGTAGTAGACATTATCTGCTGAGTTAAAAATAAATAATACAAACCAGGGTGTCCACAAATTTTGAATAATTTCTTTTTATGTGCGTCAAATATGCATCCTGGTTTTGTCAGATATGTGGAGGGGGGAGTTCCAATTGTTAACAGAAGTAATAAAGCCAAGCAACTACAACGAAGTCTGGATCATGAATCTTTAGAAGCAAGAGTATCAACTTCAAATAAACACTGTAAAACATGCTTAGGATGGATGGATCATGTTAGCTGAGAAGGCTAAGAACAATTTTTGTCTGTGTGGCCAATGCCTTTTCTTGCATTTTACTGAATATGACTGGATTGATTTTTTTAGCCTATTCTTTGACCTTGGGACAGATTGAGGAGGTGCCTTTGAACTTAATATGTGCACACATGTCCCAGAATTGCTTCTTGTTTTCACTTTCACCATGATTCAGTCAACCATAAATCCCACCATGAGTAAATGCATGGTGTGCTTTTCAATGCACAATCATGAACATTAGGGCACCATCATATGCACCAAGTGCTTTGTCAGGCGATACAGCTAATTAAATACAGTTTAGTTGGTGGGGTAGGAAACATAGGAGAGCAGAAGGATTTTGAAAGCCAAGGGCAAAAAAAAAAATTCTAAAATCCATAGGAGTGATACTTTTATTTGACAATCATTGCAAAAGAGTTGCAGATTTTTGAGCTTGTAATCACTTTTCTTTAGGAAAAAAGGCAAGAAGGTGGGAGGGAGAACCAATCTTTCAGCCATGGCTATTCTAGCTTTTGTTCCTTATGGGAAATCTCTAGATCAATGCCTCTCAACCTTGGCAACTTTAAGATATGTGGACTTCACCTCCCAGAATTCTGCATCTTAAGATTGTTAAGTTTGAGAAACAGTACTCTAGATTCCCAAACTGGGTTCAGAAGGATGGTAAGAGTTCTCTCAAAGCTTGCTTGGAAGAAAAAATAATTACAACACATGTCCTCATGGAAGTCACAAAAATCAAGATGGCAGCTGTGGCCATGTGATCACAGTATGAATGTGGTGCCCCCAATAAATTGGAGATATGAGTTCCAACCAAAAAATAAAGTACAATGACAACACCAAATGAAATCTAGAAACTAGTTAGTAAGATTGTTTGTTGTAAAATGGAGAATCAATGTTTTCAGAAGATACCTGCTGACTTTCTTACCAACACAACAGAAGATCTATTATTGACAGTTCTCTTAAATGTGGAAATTGGGATATCTATAGGGCATGGTAAAAACAGTCTAGTGGCCAGAATTGTGTAATCAATGCCTGTCTTTGATTGTACCATCTTGGCATATGGATATTTTTGGCCACACTTTGCAGACATCCCTGGAAGAAATGATAAGCAAATATACAATAAAACAAATACTGTATTTAAAGCAAAAATGTTTGTGAAATAACCTATAACTTCAATGCTAAAAAAAAAGAAACTGGGATTGACAGACATAAAAAATAGTGTGATTCTGATGGCATAGCCATAGATACCATCTTGAATTTTTATTCCATGGATGCCCTAAAGAACTGATTTTTGAAATAGTGTAGTCTGGTACAGGATTCTAATAACGTGTGCCTGTCTCTTCCTTTTGTTTCATGCATAGAATAATTTTCAGTGTGAAGTCAAAAAAACTTCTCAGTGAACATCTGGAGAAGCTGCACTAGCTTTCCATAGTGATGTTCAGAGTGCCCAATCAAGAAAGATAGTTCCATGCCTCCTACATTAGGCTACCTCTGCTATGGACTGAACAAACTTAGACATTTACAAACATGTTTCAGGATGAAACTGCCTGGCTGTTCCATGTTCGGTAGCTGGCTGGTCATAATGCTGACAAGGTCCCTTTAATGTTATAGCTTGGTGATAGCACCAGCTTGCAATATTCTGTACAAAGATATGTGTGCCATTACTGCATTGATTTTTTTAGATGCTCATCTAGCCATAATATTTGCACCTGGAACGATGATGCATTGGAAATGGTAACTGCCAACTGGCCTCTGAGAATGACCAGCAAGGCCCAAAAACTCAAAATGATAATCAAAGCCCTGCCTCTTTTTACATGCACTGCATATGTGCAATACATGTAAAAAGAGGCAGGGCCTAAGTTGCACATTTGTGGACGTCATGTTGGATTTTTTTCTTACTTCCTACATAGCAATGTCAAAAGTGAGTTGTGCGCCATTCTGTTCTTTTCCCTCGTATTTAAGATGTGTGTAACTTTTGGAAAGTGGACTCAGGTCCACCTTGCTGCCCAACAGAAAGGCCGATTCATTTTTCTTCTGCCTGACTTCATTAGCCTGATTATAAATCATAATCAGTCTGATATAATCAAGATGAATTAGGATTAAAGATCAATTCATCTTGACATATTTGTGCAAGGCTCATTCACAGATTGAAGTCAAAAGGGAAAAATGCATTGCACTCTTCAACATCTGTCACAGCTGAGCACACCTGTTTTGCAGGAAGTGAGGTGCTGAATTTGGAAGTGAACATTGCAACTGTGTTTCTCAGAACCCATGCCAAGACTTCCATTACATCCAGAGTAGAAATCTATACAGGTATTCCTCACCTTATGACCACAATTGGGTCTAGAACGTCCATTGCTAAACAAGGTGGTTATCAAGAGAGTCATGCCTAATTTTACAATATTTTTGCCATGGTTGTTAAGCGAATCACTGCAGTTGTTATGTGAATCATTTGGTTGCTAAGCAAATCTGCTTCAGCCTTTGCAATATAGTAAGGAGATACTGTCAGATAAACAAGCTCCTTTTAGCTGGATGCAAGCACTTGAGAAAGAATGAAAATGCTATCTGAAAAATTAGTATGTAGCCCAGTGCTTTGCCAATGTATGCTGATGTCATGTTCTTTTCAGAGATGTTTATCCATAGGAAAATGTCTTGATTTAATTTACCATGTTTATGAACCCCCACTCCTTTGTGACCAACTCTGGGCAGTATGCAATTCAAAAACAGAACCTCTCAAATAGTTAAAAATAATATAATTATTCATCCAAGGTCAAGGTGGTGATCACAGTGAAGCAGTTGTTGGGATGAACCTTCATTCACATTCTTGTGGCTGCCACCTTGATTTTTTTTGACCATGACCTGCAGACACTCCTGGCCATCCATTGCTAATAGCATCATGTAAGATGTTTGGTCAGAAGAAGAGGTGAATCCCAATATGAGGAGGTAAAATCTAACCCATCTAAGCCAATTAAATTGGCCATGATTCAAGAGGACAGCTCTCCAGTGAGATGATCAGATTATCTCCCCAAACAGAAGCCTAACCTATTCATTAAGGAAAGCAGTTTCCAGAATTGAACTGGGTTCATTTCTAAATCAGAGCGTGAAAAAAAGCCTGCTCCAAAAGAGACAAAAGAGGAAGGAGACACCTCCTTCTCATGGCAAAAAGTTTAGGGCATCCTCCTCACCAGGTTGGCTGAATTCACAGATGTGGCCTTGAGTAGTCTACAATTCACAGCCAGATCAATGGCCTTGAGAATACCACCAAGGTACAGTTTATGCTCAAGCACTGGGAAGTGGATCATCAATCAAGAGCCAAAGCAAAACTGTGCAGGAAATCAACTGTGTTGATGTCCTGACAAGGATAACAAGGAGTCCTTCCTTTCTGGAGTTACTTACAGAAGACCATCTGCATCCTTTCAGTTCAAGCTTCATTTGAACAGGAAGCAAACAAGAAAGCAACGACTGGAGTATTCAGGGCGGACACTGCAAAAGCAATGCCAGCAGACAAGGTAGAGGAGGCCTCTCCCAAGGAAAACCTTCAGACTAATAACAACCATATCCAAGGTAGATGGGTGACTGCAGACATTTTGGCAAAACTGCAAAGATGGGTGCAGATAGTCCTTGACTTATGACCATAATTGAGCCCAGAATTATGGTTGTAAGTCATTGAGCTCATTAAGGAGGTCATCACCTGACCAGATCTGACTGTAACATTTTTTATGGCAGTTGTTAAGCAAATACTGTGGCTGCTAAGCAAATCCATTCTACCCAGTGGGCATTTTTTGCTGTAAAACTGGAAGTAAAGACTGGCAAAAAGTGGTGAAAATCACAGTCACATGACTGCAGGATGCTGCAAAGGGCCATAAAGCTGAGTCAGTTGCCAAGACCCAAAATGCGATCATGTGACCACAGCATAGATAGAGTGACTAGCATAACTTTGGAATTGTATTGTAAATATATTTTGAGAGGTCCACCGTAACTTTGAATGGTCACTAAATAACTGGTCATAAGTCAAGAGGTAGTATTTGAGCTGTTCTGGTTGGGTGGCATGCTGGAATTGAGAACAAAGCCAAGGACAAGTGACATTCACAGTGACAGTTGCAAGAGGATAGGAAGCCAGTGTTTGGGGAGTGCAGGGAGAAGAAGCAAATGATGAAGCAAACCTTAGAGCAACTACCAGAACTTGGTGGAATAGAGCAAATTCCAAAATGACAAAAGTTCTACAGCAAGTTTTATATTTTATTTATTTAAACCATTTCTATGGTTGCTCATCTCATACTTTTTTATTTTTCGTTGCTCCCACAAATTTAATGCCCATGTGCTATCATTTTCAGAAGCTCAGAACTTTCTGAATTTGCCTGAAATCTGCACAACAGTGATTAAATGTGAACACCTGGATTACATTGGTAGCAAATGCAGCGTCAGTCAGATGAAGGCTGCCCAGCCAACCATTATGGAGGAGGAGAGGTGAAGACAGTGTAGCAAGATAGGAAGCAAAAAGCTACCAACCATTCTGTCAACGTGGTACTAATGTCCTTCACTTTTCCACCCTGGGAAAACACTCTGAAAGAGAACTAGGATGTGAACTGTCTCTTACACCCGCCTATATGACTGGATTCCTGTATTCTTCAGTAGTCGGTCATCTGCACAGATTCAGTATGAATCTAGCTTAGTCCTTGAAAGTTCTTGTGATTAGCCCAAACCATGACTGATAAGGAAGATAAAGTATTACAACTCCCAACACTGGAAAGAGAGTCTGCACTCGCCAGACAATGGTTTCCTATCGTCTCACAACTCATATTGTGAGTTGGCAGTGCCTTACTCCAGGATTGGACCAAATTATGATCCAGAGGATCAGGTATTCAAACCAATAAGTGAGCAGGGGAAGGGGGGAGAATTGGTCATTCCTTCCTCAACTCAGGATCCACAGGATCTATCCTCAATATCAGATTCTTGCTTCTTTGCCTGTCAAGTGTTATGGGAAATCTGGGTCATCCAGAGGGGGAGGACAGAAACATCAAGATGGTGACCTCAACAGTCTAGTGTTTTGGGGAGAACTTTCATAATACTTGTCACTTAAGTTTTCAAAAAGCTGGTTTTCCAGCAGCCTAATTAGAATTAAAGCTAAGTTAGTAGATCGAATACGGAAATTCTGATTGAAACTTGTAAGGAAATTAGTATCATAGTTGCCAAATAGAGTCAACTGTGAGAAATGGAAATTCTCTTCACTTTGGAAACTGTTGTTAGTCTGAATTGTCTGCTGGGGTTAGGAAGGTCAAGATGCACCACACACATAAAAAGAAGACAGGGCTTCAACTGCATAGTCACAACCACCATTTTAACTCTTTATCATCTTAACGCACACTCCCACAAATCCCTCATCTGTGTTTTACAAAAGCCATGGCATATTCGGAAGAAATTTAACTTCTCACAAATGTTTCACTGAGTTTCTGTGCCTCATTCGCAGTTCTACAAAAATGTGCAGGGCCCCTGGCCTGGCTTCATGGCCGTTAAGACACAGGATGTGCTTTGTCCTTCAGTTCCTATTTAAATTCTGAAATGGCAGCCACGCCACTCGGAAAAACAAAGGGAGAGATCTCAACCACCCCATCCCCCTTTTCCAGATGCTGCCAGCTCTGAAATACAGCTCACACCATCCCACTAGGGTCACTGTTGGGTCCCAACGGAGCAACTGCAGAATCACATAAAACTGGCCAGAGAAAGACTCTGGGATCCAGAGCAACTCTTTCTAAACTGATGAATAAACATCATGGGAATGACCTTCATCAAAAAACTCTAGCATGATCCTACATCAATCTTATCTACAAAGCAGATTCCAGGGTATTTTTCACTTCTTTTATTACAGAGCATGACACTTACAGGCACCGACAGCAAGCCATAACATTGACAGCAATTTGATGATGACCTCTCTTTATAGAATTCAGTAATTTGATGGATCAAGGTTGCAGCTGGCCAACTGGGAATGCAAAATTAGTTCATTTGAATGGGTTTGAAAAGATGTGCACATGGGATGCCTTTTAAAATGTCTGGATCTGGTGTTTAACCGCCCTGCTGATCCATCCTTTTTACAGCATTTTTGTTCCAGGACAACATAACCATCATCAGTAATGCTGAATGTTACATGTGGAAGAGACAGAAGATGACACTAGACAGATTTTCAACTTGCCGACATCTTCTGAAACCAGTTATGAAACATTTTCCAATGAGAATGCATGTTATTTAGCCAGGGGTACTTTGGCAAAAACAAAAGTTTTCAATGGGTACTGTGAATTTACTAGATGCACATTTTATATATACTCAGTCAATAGGAATATCTGCAAGAAAAATACAGCTTTTCTGGGTATTTCTTATATTCTACTTTGAGTTAGAAACCAGCTTTTCTGTACAGCAATTTCCTTTTTTCTTAATGTTTAATTTTTGCAAATAGGCATTGCTCTCCTATGTTGTTCAGTGCCTTATTCCCCAGATTCACACACAACATTTCCTTCTGTTTCTTGCTCCCTCTTTTAAGGTTGGAGGAGGTGTGTGTTACATGGATGGACTCATCCAATCAAAGTGATATTGTGTATCATTTGATGGTCAGTCAAATTAGGGTATATTTTCATGGCATTATGGGGTACCTTAGGCTTGCCAGATGTTACTGAACCAGCAACTAGTATTTCACATCATTCATCTCTCTGGCTGTAGGGAATGGTAGATTTTGTGAAATATGCTAAGAAATCTCCCCAAAGAAATATGAAGCTGACTATATCCATACTAGTGGCTGAAATATATTTGCTCCAGCAATGCTTTTCTTCTTTGAGAAGCATTTAGCCTCATCTTTAGAGAATGAGTGATGCATCTGGTAACTGATATTCTTAAGCTTCACTTGTGCTTTTTGCAATTTAAAAAGTGTAGTATTAATCATCTCAAAAAGCTAAGTGTTCGGATAGTCTACAGGTATCTCTAATAAGATAACATCTAATTTTGATCTCAGACAGTTAACTGTTACTGATCCCTTTATTTTTTCACAAACCCCATAAGTCTGCTTCAAGCTGTGAGCAAACTTTTGGGATCTTCAAATGACCATAGTATTTTGGAGTGAAGAAGTTGCTCAGGTAAATGGGCACTGCTGGCATTATTTCCCCTGAATTCTGGGGATAGCCATCCTTGTCTTTCTAATAGTAATAATAAGTCTGTTTTAGGACTTACAATGATCTTAATGTGTTTCCTATCTCAGAATTGCAGGGAAGAACACCACCAGTTTCTGGTTATCTGGTGACAGCCAGGAGAAGCCCAGGGGGCCCACCAAAAAACATTTTAGGAATGTGTGCTATCCCAATATAAAGCAAGCTGAAACGAAGATTAACAATGCAATCCCTACATGTGCATTATTAAAAATAAGCCCCATTTATTCACTCCAGTCCAGCGATTATGGAATATCTCCATAAAACCAGTAAAAATGTCTCCACTGGAGGAAAGCAAATATATTTAAAATATTTTCATCTTAATTTTCTACTTAAAATGCACTCTGACCATGGCAAGCTATTAAATAATAGAATACTGGAAACATTTTTTTAAAAATGAACTCCAGGTCTTACCTTCAGTCTTGCTACATTTGAAATGAATCATTTGCTCACCTTTAATATTAGCTTATTCATCCAGTTATGAGCAAAAATGCCTTCCTCACCCTAAGACATCCCACTTGTTAAGTATACATAGCTGAAATAAAATATACCTTGTTTTTAAAATGTTCCTCTGGATTAAACAAAAATCACTGTTTAATCAGTTTCTGTAGCCAATAAATTTCAGTGGAATAATAGCTGGAATCTATTTGTGACATTATTGTAATTTAAACAGTATAAATTGTATTATTTTACTTTGTAAAATAGGGAATATTTATCCTAGATCATCAACCTGACATTTTCAAGTGCAATCCTATCCATGTTTACTCTGAAATAAAATCCCTGACGTCCAATGGGATTTACTTCAACATAACCTCGATGGGGAGTTCCCGGCCCACCAGAAGCAGCAGAGGAGTCCTTCTCGGGTTCCCGTCGGCCAAGGAATTTCGGCTGGCGGGGTCTAGGAGAAGAGGCTTCTCTGCTGGGGCTCCTGCCCCGTGGAGCATCTTGCCCCTCGAGCTGAGGGCTGCCCCCTCCCTGATGGCCTTCCGGAAGGGCCTTAAGACCTGGCTCTG
>JANHZU010009251.1:295928-315793 GCA_032468055.1 Acrochordus granulatus | reverse complement strand
AGTCCAGATGCCTGTTTTTTAAATTTTGTTGCGATGCAATTACCCTGGACGAGTGAGAGTCTTCACAGACATTTTCTTACTGACCACTTTGTTTTCTGTTACTGTTCAGTCTTTTATGACTCTGGCACATGTAGGAAAAGGTAAAAGCTCATGAGTGTGGATGTCAGCACAATATAAATTAGTGCAAAGGGGAAAATTGATGCATGGTTCAGAATCTGAAAGTGGAACATCCTCCACTTTTGTGATTATGGATCACATCACAATCTAATAGCAATTTTTATTTAATCAATAATTTCCATGCTGAACAGACAGGCCTGTTACAGAGGATCGACAAGTAGGTACTGATAACAACAGAGCTCTTATTAATCTTTACCTTGCCAGCTTATCAGTCAAACTACTGTAAAAGCCACCACCAAGATAGATTTAATTTCTTCTCTCATTCTGACTTTCACCTTTACATCATAATTCTGCTCTTTTTCAAATACATAATGCTTTATATTTTATACACAAAATATATTTTAAGGAACCTGGGGCATTACACAAAAAGGCAATTTATATTTAGCAATTTTTCAAATCGGTGGAACCTAGCCCAGTTCTCAGCACTATTATAGACTAATAAATCATACTTTCTTTTTGAGATGTCAATCGCCAAAGCCCTTTGTAAAAATGTTGGCATCTGTAATTCAGTAAAGCCTTTTCATCTTGAAATAAGATGCTTCAGAGTGATATCAAGAATAATCCTCTCTTGATCAAAAAAAAAAAAATCTGCATTTTACCAATTAGAGCTGCTGCCAGAAGCCAAATGGGGTATCATTGAGACTCTACTGAAGTTTATCTCTGCTAAACACAAGGAGGAATACAGTTAAAGCTTTGTTTCATTTTCAGCTTGACTACTTTATCTCTCTCTAAGAACTGCAGCATCTCAGTCTTGGTGATATCACAAAAATAGTATACCTATACTACAGACCACTGCATCTACCTACTGCTGACAAAGATACTACCCATTCATTTTGAAGATTAGACATACAGCATCTTGAATAAAAGTCATAGTAGCATATGAATTTCCAAAAGAGAAAGAAAGAAAACTGCTGGATTTATGACACTGTGATAATAGCATTAGACACATTCTTCCTTAAATAGCTATGGCATAATAATGGCACAGTAAAGCACAACAAAGCAATACACAAAAAACTAACAACTTCTCCGTCCTCTAAAGTTTGTTGTAAGTTTCAGAGTTAAAGAACATTTATCTTTGGAATATGCAGCATACAAATCCAATATTAAATTCTAGGAATATATAAAAAAGCCTTACTGATCAGATTCAACTTCCTTTTAATCAATACCAACAGTGATTAACTATATTCTTTGGGCAATTCTTAAACAGATAACCATTATTATCAACCACTGTCTGTCATTATTATCAACACTTCTATCTAATATTCAAACACAATATTTGAATCTATATGGTTCTACTACTTGTAATTCATGCTTTTGTTATTCCCTTCATCTGTAAATGTGAGGAATCTACTTTTAAACTAAATTTAAGAGCATTGCATATTGTGGAATTATATTTGTTTTTTGTTAATTGTGTAGTATAGTAGAAAGGTAAAGGTTTCTCTTGCCAGTTGTGTCCACCTCTAGGGCACGGTGATCATCTCCATTTCATAGCTAAAGAGCCAGTATTGTCCAAAGATGCTTCTGTGGTCATTTGACTGGCATAAGTATATGCTGAGGTGCAAGGACACTGTTACCTTCCAATTTAGAAAGTACCTATTTATCTACTTGCATTTTTACATGCTTTTGAAATGTTAGGTCAGCAGGAGCTGGTACAAATAATGGGAGTCACCCCATTACATGGTGGCTCTTGGGTATTGAACTTCAGTGGCCAATCTTCCAGCTGACAAGCCCAACATTTTAACTGCTTGTGCCACTGTGTGCTCTGTAGTATAGTATCCAAATACAATTTTCTTCTGATAGAAAATTCTGAGTACAGTATTATGAGCCTCTTATTTACTCTTCTTCACATAATGAATTTACTCATCATTCTGAACTTCTTTCAGCCAAAATCCAGTGAAAATTCTACTGAAAAAAAATCATTATTAAAATAAACAAAAACCAAGAACAACATTTCATTACATAATAAATTTGTCCACACAAAAACTTTAATGATTTAAGACCTACTGAAGCGCACCCAAAAGCTGATTTAGGAAAGTTGAACTATTACTAACCTGAAATGACTTTGATCTATATAAATAAAGTAACAATTTTTAAGTATCATACTATTTTAGCCTTTTAAAATAACAATTTGGGTGAACAAAGAACATTTAAAGTGGCTCTTTCATTGTTGAAGATCCAAAGAATGAACAGTTAACTATAATCAGTGAAAGTTGAACACTTCATAACAAAAACCAGCATTGCATAATTAAGCAAATATTCAGTTTATTCTACTCTGTAATCTTTGATCAGAAATTATACTTTTACCTAAAGTGAAGTAGAGTGAGTTTTCACTTCAATGTAGTATTTGTGAAAGGGTGCAATTTCTGCCTGATCTGAAATGAAAAGTTATTTAACTAAATTGCAAATATATTTAAACAATAAGGAGATCTCTAAAACAATTGATCCCTCAACCTTTCACCATTCAGAAATAGCATTTTTATCTCCAATTCCAAGCTCCTAAACTATATCTATGACATTAATTATGATTTCCTTTCCAGTGTATAAATATATCCTTTGTCATAAAACATTTCAGCAGACTTATCCATCTAAACCTATCCTAAATCCCCATGTACTTCCTTAATAATTCCCAAAATGACCCAAAACCATTCTATTCTCTGGACACCTTCTTACTAAGAATTAGACACAGAAATACTACCTCCCTGTTCTCTCTGAAGTAAATCACTCTCCCACATACACTTTTTTCCTCCCAGGAAAATCAACTTGTAAATCCAGAGAATGGCATCACCAGATTACCAGTCAAGGTATTCAGTTTGACAACAATTAACCAGTTTGCTCCTTTAAGTTTGGGGTTTATCTGATACCAATGAATATCCTTATTTGGAACAATTACAAGGTGTAAAAGTATCTTGTATAGCATAATGTTCTGATCCCTAAGGCCATCTTTTTCTAAATCTTTATTGCTCACCTATCAGCTTCTTATGAAGGAACCTGTTTGTGTATTCTGTTTCTTGCTCCTTTTTGAGAAATGTATATATTTCTTTTTTTTCATATGGGATTGAAAAAGCCTCCTGGATAGGAGTTGAAATATTTTCTGGTTTCATCTAATAATAAAAAATCCGGACAGCCTTTTAAGAAAATTTGCATTTTTAGCAATTTTGTTACAGCATATGATTCCCAGGAAGTAAGTTATTTCATATTCTCAGCCTCACTTTTGATTTGCTCTTCTAACTGCACTGAAAAGTACCATTATGTTCCAAAAACTATAAGCATTAGATTATCACATGGCTCATTTTGATCTAAGTTGCCAGTTTTTTAATGTTAAACTGATTGTATTCACAAAGTACAGTGAAGCCTCGCAAGATGAGACTAATGTGTTCTGGAAGAAAGCTCTTAAAGTGAAATGAGGTTTCCCATAGGAAACAATGGAAAGTCGGACGATTCATTCCACACCACAAAAATATTCACCAAAAAATCACTTTCAACAGAATTTTATGTAGAAATGATTTTCCCTAACATTTGAAACAAGTAACAATGATTAACACACGATATAAAGCAGAAATAGAGCAAACTAACCAGCACTCATGGATCTGCTTCCAGGCAGCTTCTGGCCTCCGCTGCTGCTACGCTGGCTGCTCTCCGGCGCCCCCTGCTGGCTCAGAGGATCCGCTGCCGCCGCCGCCGCTTGAGGCAAAAGGGCCTTTCCCCTTTTCCCTCAGCAACATCTCACAGACACCGACAGTAATGGAGCAAACTGCACATGGCAGCGTCAGCAGAACATGCGTGCGGTTGCTGTCTGAATGGGAAATATAGAGCATGCTGACTGATGATGCTAAAATGTTGTGCGAAGCTTGCTCGTCTTGTTAGTTGCTGCTCGTTAACCAGAATAACTTTTATTAAATGTTTTTTTTTGCTCATCTTGTGAGGTTCCACTGTAACTGTGTTTAAAAGAAAATGCAACATTTCAGTGGCTTGATGCTTGATGTGATGACTTCTAACCCTTACACTCAGCTATTAGTTTAGTGGCTAGAAAAGCATCAACAGAAATATTTAATAATAAATGAATGATGGTTTCATCCTTTCCTTTCTAGCTACAGATATTGTGATTTCATATTGTGATAAAACAAATGGAAGTTTTTGTACAGCAAAGAGAAGTGCACATAATCCTGGGTTTAGGAAGGTGGTTTGGAGCCCTGATTGTCCCAGAAAAATGGGGGAAATATGCCAGAAGGAAAGGCACTTTGGAGGCAGAAGTAAAGCGAAACTGATAAGAAATTGCCAGGGGAGGATGATCTGAAGTTCACATTTTCATCTAAAATATCCAAAAAGTCTTTTCGTTTCTCTCAGTGTTTCTTAACCTTGGCAACTCTAAGATGGGTGAACATAAACTCCGAGAATCACCCAGCCCAGCCATACTGCAAAATATGTACAAAAATATTCAGTAGGAGAACAGTCACAGCATGTCAGCATGAGCTGATTTTGGAGAGCTAAACAGGGAAGGATCTAGTTAATCGGCAAATGGGAGACCTCCGAGGCTGCCCAGATCTGTAGGAGTTAAATTCCCTCTCGGAATATGCTAAAGGAAACCAGTTCATGGTGTTGGTGAGCTAATTACAGGGGTGTGCCCTGCTCTTTCCAGGAGGAGCTGAACACAACTCAAGGGGTCCTTGCATCTAAAAAAGGGCAGGGCTTGGATTGTGGCTGCATCTTGACATTAACATCTGCCCTTCACCCAATCTCTTTTAATTTTGTTTTTGTTTTGTGTCTTTTATAAGTTTAAAAACTTGTTTAATATTAATATGAAATTTATATATTTCTACATATTGTTTTTTAACTTTGTTGTGTGCTACCCAGAGTCATTTGATTGTGAGATGGACAGTTGTATAAATATGATAAATAAATAAAACTTTACCTCCTTCCTGCAGGGACCCTTGGCTCTTTCCTTTTAGACTAACACGAAGCAGCCTGCACTGAATGGCAATTAAGAGGCGCACAATAATTTAATAGTAATTACAGTGAGCCTATTAAAATCATTTTCATGATAAATATTTGTGAATTTTTATTTGAATAAGTGCCTCTATATATCACTTTGCATTAATTTTCTTTCAAAGGCTATAATTGACATCATTAGAAATACTGATTTTGAGTTTCAAATGAAACGAAAATCATAAAAATACTTGCAGGTCAAAATAATAATAAATCTACAGTTAGATTTATTTATTTATTAAAATTGATTTATATTGCCTCCCACCTCACAAGTGTGACTCTAGGCAGTTAAAAATTCAATATAAATAGAACCTAGAATATAAAAGATATTACATACAACCATTTAACAGAAAATGGCTCCCCAAAACATTATTTACCAGCAGCATGGGCTCAGTTAGTCTGCTGGCTGCCACGCCTAGGGAAACATCCAAGTCTTCAAGATTTTCTGAAATGAGAGCAGAGTCAAGGCCAAAACAAACCTCTGGGGATGTGGTTGTTCCAGGGGGAAGCACAGTGACAAAGAGGCTGGTTGATAGGACCCAGAGCAGGTCCTTCCTGCCTCACCTAATGGGGAAGGTAAAAATGGTGATACAGGCAGTCCTTGAGTTACAACCCTTATGACCAGTAAGTCATAACGGTTGTAAAATGGGTCAGTTATGTGACCAACCCAATTTTACAACTTTTTTTGTGGAAGTCATAAGTCCGATCGCCGCAGTCGTTAAGTAAACATCACAATTGTTAAGTAAATCCATTGTTTGTTGTGGTGTGGTTGAAAACTAGAAGTAAGTGCCAGTTTTTGGCAAAACAGTGAGAGCTGGAACCGGCCAGGGTGGATGTAGGTGCGTTGTGGCCCCCACCCAAGGTTGGAGCTGGGTGGAGGAGGTGTGAGTGGGCCTTTCCCTCCATCTAGCAGTGAGAGGGCTGGGGGTGTGGGATGGGCACTGTTTGTTGTGGGGAGTGAGGTGGAGACGGGAGGACTATAGGCTCTGAGAGCATGAGCTGTAGAGCCAGGTGCTCCTGCTCACTATCCTTCTCTAAGTTGTGTGCTTTGTGTATGTTTGGTTAGGGGGATGGCAGAGCCTATGGCTTGGAGGGGAGGGATGTTGAGGTGTGGGGGAGAACTTCACCCTGGAGGGTGGAAGGCAGGAGATCCTATTTGGGTGGTGTTGGGTATGGGGTGCTACGGGGGATGGGAGGCAGACTGTTACAGGAGAAGACACCCCCGATGTTTATTATTGGTCGCGTGTTCTGGCCCTCCTTGCTCATGCCCAACACCTGGATAGCCCTGGAGTCTGGGTGCTGCTGGTGAACGCCAGATCGGTCAATAATAAAGCTCCTTTAATTTGTGACACCATTGAAGAGGAGCAGGCTGATCTGGCGTGCATTACTGAGACCTGGCTGGCTCCTGAGGGGTGTGTGTTTAGCTCTCCTTTAAGGTTTGGCACCAGCCAAGACCCCAAGGCAGGGGAGGCGGAGTGGCAGTGGTTACTCGAGAGTTTCTGTTTGTCTCCAGGGCCCTTGCTCCACAGGTGTCCAGTTGTGAGACCCTCTTCGTGAAGTTGGGTGCACGGGATCAGTTGGGAGTCTTGCTACTGTACCAGCCTCCCTGTTTTTATTTATTTATCACATTTCTATGCCACCAATTTCCGGAGACTCTTGGCGGCTTATAGAGGTTAAGGATTATACATTTCTTTATTTTTTACCCCGCCCCCCTCAGCTGGCCGGCGATGTACATATCTGGGGCGTCTTCCGAGACTCCTGCTCTGCTTCCTGTTGCATAGCAGCTTCCCTGCCTGAGCTGGTCAAAGCCATCTCTGGGCTGGCGTTGGACTTCCCAAGGCTGATGGTCTTGGGGGATTTCAGTTTGCCATTCCTGGATTTGTCCTTGGGCTTAGCTCAGGAGTTCATGGCTTCCATGGCAACCATGGGCCTATCCCAGATCATTTTGGACCCTACTCAAGATAGTGACCACACTCCGGATATGATTTTCCTGTCGGAGCAATTGCAACGTGATCTGCAGGGGGAAATTTCATTGTCCCCTTTGTCGTGTTCAGAACATGCCCTGGTATCACTCAGACTCTCTTATACTACCCTCTCTGCAGGGAGTCAGGACCTATTGATTTGGTCTGCCCTCGGCAACTGATGGACCCAGAAGGATTTCAGAAGAAGCTGAGGGATGTATTGGGGGCATTGCTGCACGGTCCTGCTGAAGCCCTGATTACATCCTGGTATGTAAGGGCGGTTGGCGCTTTGGATAGTATCGCGCTTTGCAGCCTCTTTCTCCTCATTGCACACAACACTCTCTGTGGTTCACAGAAGAGTTACAGGTGCTGCAGAGGGCAGAGAGATGCTAGAGCGCGACTGGCGGAAATCTGGGGAAGAATCCGACTGAACATGAGCTTGAGCCGTGGTTAAGGCCTATCTTGTGGAGATAACGGCGGTGAAACGGAATCATTACTCTGCCCTTATTGCATCAGCAGAGTGTTGTCCTTTGGTCCTGTTCAATATCACCTGGTCCCTTCTTGGTCGGGGAGTCTTGGGGGATCTTCTTCAGGGACAGACAGAGGAGTTCACTGATCACTGGGCTGATAAAGTCACTTGGATTTGGTCTCAGTTGGAGGTTGGGCATGAGACAGGTCCTTCTGAGATGCCTGGGAGGAGTCTTGCCCAGTTATCTGGGAACAATTCGACCCGGTTGCCCCTGATGATGTGGAAAGGATCCTCGATGCTGTCAGTACGACCACTTGCCAATTAGATCCTTGCCTCTCCTGGCTAGTGAAAGTTGCCAGGATGGACTAATAAGTGGTCAATTTAAGGAGGCCCTGGTTTGTCCCCTGCTAAAAAAGTCTTCTTCAATGGACTCCAGTTGTCTGGACAGTTATCGTCCAGTCTCCCACCTCCTCTTTTTAGGGGAAGTGGTTGAGAAAGTGGTCATTTGGCAGCTTCAAAGATTCTTGGAGGAAACAGATTATCTGGACCCTTTTCAGTCTGGGTTTAGACCCAGTTATGGTACAGAGACAGCATTGGTTGCACTTGTGGATGATCTCTGGCATGAGCGGGATGGCGGTAGTGCATCCATCCTAGCTCTTCCTGACCTCTCAGCAGCTTTTGATACCATCAACCATGGTATCCTTTTGGGTTGGCCTCAGGAGTTGGGGCTGGGTGGTGCAGTTTTGTGCTGGTTCAGCTCCTTTCTTCGGAGCTGGTCTCAATCGTTGTTGATAGGAAGAGAGAAATCCAGTCCTCTCAGGGCTTGGTACTTTCTCCCCTCCTCTTTAACCATTGGGTGAGATCATCCATTGCCATGGGATGAGGTACCATCAGTATGCTGATGATATCCAGATTTACATCTCCATCCCTGTGATCCAAGTGATGCTGTCTTGGCTTTGACTAGGTGTCTGGAGGCTGAACAGGTCTGGATGGGGGACAACAGGCTTTGGTTGAACCCTGGCAAGACAGAGTGGCTTTGGGTGGCTGGGGGTCCTAGTTCTGGGAGGTTAACATCCTTAATTCTGGGTGGGGTGGCACAACTTCAGACATACCTGGTGTGTAATTTGGGGGTTCTCCTGGACTTGTGACTCCTGCTCAATGAGCAGGTGGTGTCTGCAGCTAGGAGAGCCTTTACGCAACTGCATGTCATGTACCAGTTATGCCCCTCCCTAGAACAGGACTACCTACACTCAGTCACTCATGCCCTTGTCATCTCATCTTTGGATTACTGTAACGTGCTCTACATGGGGCTACCCTTGAAGAGTATCTGGAGGTTGCAGCTAGTGCAGAATGCAGCTGCGCAGATGATTGTAGGGGCCAATAGAATGGCCCATGTAACACCTTTATTCTGCGAGTTGCATTGGCTGCCAGTCTGCTTCCAGGTACAATTCAAGATGTTGGTTTTGACCTTTAAAGCTTTTCATGGCATATGACCAGGTTATCTGAGGAACTGTCTCACCCCAATGGGGATGTCCCGCACCACTAGATCCAGGGGAAGAGCTCTCCTCCAGATCCCGTCAGCCAAGGAATTTTGGCTTTGGGATCTAGAAGAAGAGCTTTTTCAACTGTGGCTCCTGCATTGTGGAACATCTTGCCCCCACAGGTGAGGTCCATGCCCACTCTTACAACCTTCAGAAAGAGCCTGAAGACTTGGCTCTTGGCTCTAGCATGTGGCTCTGATATGGACACTCCATCTTGGAGGTGGCTAGTGGCTTAATTGTCATCTCCTCCATATATACAGTGGTATCTTACAAGATGAGTAACTCACAAGACGAGAAACTCACAAGACGAGGAAAAAAATTTAATAAAATTTATTCTGTAGACAAGCTGTGACTCACAAGACGAGAAAACCTCGTGTGATACATTGTGCGTCATCAGTCAGCGTGCTTTGTATTTCCCGTTCAGGAAATGCCGTGTGGATTACTCCATTGCTGTACAGGCGGCAAGCGCGCATGCGTTCTGCCTACGCTGCCATGTGTCTTACTCTGTTACTGTGCGTGTGACTGACCATGCCAGAATGTATGGCAAGTTGACGTTCCTGATCACAATGAGCACCGCGCGATGAGCTCAAGTGGGAAATCTCACAACAGAGCCCTCCTCTTTCTCTGCATAAACAGCATAAATTAAGTGAAAGGCGTTCAAGAGATGGAAGTCCTGAGACTTCAGACTCCAGATTCTCTCTCCAGGCAATCCCCTCCCCCTCCTCTCCTCTCTCTCGTCTCCGTCGCACCAGCCAGGATTTTCTCAAAGCACACACGTGCACGTGCGCACACACAAAATAAAGCAGAAATTGTAAATTCCCGTCTCCCTCGCGCCAGCCGGGATATTCTCAAAGCGTGCATGCATGCGCGTGCACACACAAAATAAAGCAGAAATTGTCCTTGTAAATTCCCATCTCCCTTGTGCCAGCTGGGATATTCTCAAAGTGTGTGCACGCATACACACACAAAATAAAGCAGAAATTGTCCTTGTAAATTCCCCCTCGTCACCCGGCACTCTTCTCCTCTCATAATACGGAGGCAAGAAACATTTCCAAACCACTCACGACACCCGGAAAGGCGTTGCTGAGGGAAAAGGCAGTTTTGCCTCAGCAGCGGCAGCAGCAGATCCTCTGAGCCAACAGGGGGGCACTGGACAGCAGCCAGCCTAGCAGCAGCTGAGGCCAGAATCTGCCTCGAAGCAGATCCGTAAGCGCTGGTTAGTTTGTTCTATTTCTGCTTTATATCGTGTGTTAATTATGGTTACTTGTTTCAGACGTTAGGGACAATCATTTCTACATCAAATTCCATTGAAAATTATTTTTGGGGGCATGGAACAGATCGTCCAATTTTCCATTGTTTCCTATGGGAAACCTCATTTCACTTTAAGAGCATTTTGCGTTAAGAGAGTTCTTCCGGAATGGATTAGTCTCGTCTTGTGAGGTACCACTGTATTTTTATTTGCCCACTGTTTTCTGGTCGGTTTATTTTAATGTTTTTTCGCTGTTTTACGATGTTTTAAGTTGTTTTTATGAATTGTTTTTATTGTAAACCACTGAGAGTCATTTTTGATTGATAAAATGTGACCGCAAGATGCTGAATATATCCATAAATGCAGGCCAGTTGTTGAGTGCCCAATGTGCAATCATGTGACTGTGGGGGAGTGACTATTGGAACTTCAGATCTGGGTTGTAAGTCTCCTTTTTCAGGCAACTTGTAACTTTGAAAGTTTGCTAAGCAACCCATCATAAGTCAAGGACTATCTGTAACTATGTGTTTCATCAAATATCCTGGCCCCATTCCATGCAGGGTGCTATAGACCATCACCAGCACCTTGAAGAAAATCGGGAACCAGTGAAGCTCTTGGAGCAAAGGTAGACACAATGTGACACACCCAGAACTGCCTGCAGCACTGTATTCTGGACCAATGGAAGCTTGCAGATGCTCTTCTAGGGCAGCTCCATGTTGAGCACATTGAAATAATCCATTTGGGAGATGTCCAAAGCATGGACACATTGCCTTCTGATCCAAGAAGGGATGCAATTAGTGTATAACATGGCCCACTGGAAATGAGAAGTTGACAGAATCAAATAAAATTAGGAATAGTGAAGATTATATCAGTTCCTAAATCTCTTATAACAACACAATTCTTACTCCATCCGATGGAATCAGTTAGGAATATATTCAGGATCAAGATGAGATTGTCCTGCTTTAGCTGGCTTGCATTGGCAGTAAGACACATATAGGAAAATCTGTAAATATGAATAAGTTTTTATTATAGATAGCATCATTTATTTTATAACCATAATAGCTAAACCATTTCCTTGCCAAATGCCATCTGTGAGGATCACATAACGGAAAACCCTATTTGGAAAACATCCAGTAAGATTTATCAGCATATGATACTGAACTCCAACATTTATCTCGTACTTAACTATGATGAAGTCTGTCTGAGTAAAATGACTACTTGGGTACAGATTTAAATTACCTAGGAGTCATCCTTTTCAACAGTAGCCTGCTGACTGAGGGACACATCCCAACTAAGATACACCTGATACTTCCTTTATGATCTTTTCTGTTCCAGAGAAAGGAACTTAATGCAAGATTAGGCATTAATCCAGATAAAGGCACACACACACACACACATACATAGACATACACAACACAGATACATAAAATAAAATAATTTTCCCCAGGAGTTTCAATGGTCTGTAATTCCAATGTGATATTTTTAAATTTTACTACTGTTTTCATTCTCTTTTGTTGTTTTTATACTTTATTTTGTCCTATCTATTTTATACAATGTTGCAATGTATGCTTTTATTGATGCTTTTAACCTGCCATTGGATGGTTTCAACTGAGACCAAAACAAAAATTATCTTACATTTGTAGATTCTATTTCAGAGGTGCCCTGCGAGGGGTGGGACATTTTAAAAAACCTGATGATGTGCATGCAAGATGTGTTTAAAAAAGGCTGGAGCTTTGATTGTGTGGTTGCGGTTACCATTTTGACTTTTTTGATGCCTCCTGTGGCCTCTTTGCTCTTCTTTCCTAATATGGAGAAACTTATTGTCTGCACGTATCATTGAATATAGAAATGCTTCAAGGTTCACATACTTTTGTGGGGTAGTATGAGTGAATACTGAAGCATAGTGATCTTTAGCTAGAAGCCAAAGCAAATGGATGTGGATTTGTACCTGAAGTATGCAGATATTTAATAGTTATTGCCAATAATTAATGCATGCATTGTGTAAGGAATAATGCATGATTGATGTGTTACACGAATGTAACTCTTTTATTCTCTGCAACATCTAAAGGGAAGTACTGTTAGGCTCCACGTCAAAAAAATGGCCTTGAGTTGTTTCCTTCTTCTTAAAGCCACTCAGCATGAGGCCTTTTAATTAACACATTGATTACTAAATACTTCTTTTACAGATGCAGCACAGTAATAACTAAATGCTTTTGGAAAATTCATTTGATTGCAGTTTTGTGTCCTACATACCCAAAGAATGGAAATTGGAGGAGAAGGATATATTGCAAGGCTTCTCTCAGATCCCCAAAATTCAAGTTTGGAAGAAAACAAGATTTAGTGTTTTTTTTAATTCAAATTCCAAGAGATGTCTTAACTGTTTTTAGTAGCTTCCTAGGGTACTTTGGACTGAAAACCCAGTGCTGTGTTGTTTCTGACATGTTACGTGTGTTTAGTTTAAAACCAGGAAGTGCTGTTCCTCTTCCAAAATGTGGGACAGGCACCTGCCATTTTGCAAATGTTGATCTTCACAGCCAACACAGTGGCACCCATGGAAGACGGTGAATGCCGAAGCTGGCCTCTTTTGATATCACTCACGTGCTCAAAAATGTCAATGATTGCATTGCGACAGTGCAATGGTGCAATGCTGCTTTATTGTTTTGACAAAAATGGTGGATCTTGCAGCTGACTCTGGATAATATATAATGATCCTGTAGCCTGACTTATCGTGTTTAATCTCTGGAAGAGAAAGCATTAGTTTCTCTTAAATAATTACTTGTGAATTGGGAAGGCCTTCTTACCTTTGCTAATATGACCAGCAATGGCTTTGGAAGTAGCTCAGGGTACAAATGGTGGCTGATGTCATTGACTTTGAAAATTAGGCATTGCTTGGGAGGGCCTGTTTGCCTGGTGAATTTAACCCTTTGGATATCTTAAATGGAGCTTCTGTTTCTCATATTTCCTTCCTTTCCAATTTCCTCTATGTCATTTGTGTTTCCCCATTTTTCTTTCTCTTTACCTCTTTCTTGTATCCCATTTACATCTTGTTTCTACTCCTTTATTTATCTGCCATTTCTGCTGGAAAGTGGGTACTTGTCCCTTTCTTTGTGCGTCAGGGATCTGTACCTGTGAGAGAATCTTTGCTGTATGCAGATGAGGAATCATATACTTCTTTAAAAGTGGTCCTCTATTTTATGGACATTTAATTGAAATTAATAATTCAATTCGTTTTGAGTGGAGGAGTGTGGCTTTGATCAGATATAGATATATCTCCTGATACCTACCATAGTGTATCACCCTATAGCCTGCTTTTGGTGTCTCTGCTCCATGGACCAAGAGATCAAGATCCTCAAAGACCCAAGTGAACCTTCGATTGTACTGTTGTGGCCATCTTTGACTTTTTTCGCCACACCCTATGGACTCTTAACTGATTTCATCTGACAGATTACTTCTAAACATGCTGAGCATTCTTGATCAGCAAAAGCTAGTAAAGCCACAACACTGGGTCATAGCTGATGAAATGACAGTTTGAAAATTGTGACTCCTGAAGAAAAATTATTTCATCACTGTCACAGTCTTTGCAGTATTCCTTGGCAACTTACAAATGTGTGGACTTCAACTCGCAGAATTCCCAAGCCTTAATGCATAGCAAAATAGTCTTGTTCCTCCTATGATATCCTTTATTGTCTCTCTGCTTACCCAAACACCGGTAATGTTAAAATTGTCAATTTTTATCACAGCTCTTTGTAAAAGTGAACTCTTGATTAATTAAAAAAAAATCAAGATTTAGTCAAGTCTGCCATAAGTAGATACTTAAAACCAGAATTATAATAATAAGAGTCACATTCATAAGAATATATAATTGGTAAATTAGTCTTGAACCAAGGTAAAACAGATAAGATCAGAGCAAAAGAAGAGCCATTAAAAATTATCGTATGTAAAATAAATCAGTGTGTAAAAACAGCAATATCAGCGCATAAAAAGGGAATCCATAATGCCCTGGCCTGTCTCATCTGATATGATTCCAAATCAAATCTGCTTGGTTAAAAGAAAATAAAAAATAGCTTGTACTTCATTGGGATTGAAAAATGAAGTTGAGGACAAAGAAGTTAAAAGAAACACACTGTACTTTTATACGTCATTAGTGAAAAGCAGCCCTCTTGCTGTAGCTCTGTAAGGGAGCTGACATATGTTTAAAATACTGTATCTTTCTTCCTTTAAGACATTAAAGGAATAAAAAGAAGGATGTGTGTATTTTTCCGCCTCAAGCATTGTATAAGTACACTGAAAATTCATTGCACATTAGAGAGTATTACATGTGTCTATTACAACCTGACCACAAGTTCTCCTTCACTTCAGCTGCTGTCATTATAAACAGAAAGGAAAGGTGAACAAATATGCTTGTATTTGGTGCATGGGACAGAAAACCAGGACATCTATTTTTACTTATTTGTATCCCACCTTTATTATTTTTACAAATAACTCAAGGTGGCGAACATATCTTCCTCCTCCTATTTTCCCTACAATAACAACCCTTGAGGTGAGTTGGGTTGAGAGAGAGTGACTGCCCCAAGATTACCAGCTGGCTTCCATGGCTAAGGCAGGACTAGAAATCACAGCTGCTGGTTTCTAGCCTATTGCTTTAACCACTATACATGTTATATTTTATGCTTCTGTATTGATTGTTAACTTTTCCTGTATTCTTGAAAAAATAATTCATTCTGAAATAACATACCAACATCAGCTGAGCCACAGTGGAGTAGACCCAGGGTGTGGCAACTTAGCAACTTTAAGCTGTGTGGCTTTCAACTCCCAGAATTCCCTAGCCAGCAGTTCAATGCTAGGGCTATTCAGGGCTGCTTTTCACATTTTAATAATAGGGTAACCAATAAATCATGTTCTAATTATTTTACTGGGAACTTTAAAGACAACCATAAGTTGAGTTTGATGTTGGAGACCTTATTCGTGCCTCAGTCATAGCAACACTGGAGAAGTATTTTCCTACAGCTTTTTCTAGGCTAACTTTTTTTTTACTTCAAAGCCTTGCCAACAGCCCTGCATTTCTGGTGACCTTCCATCCAAATCTGTCCTTAGATTTTTTAAAATTGTTCAAATTCAACTAAATTCAGTCACTTGCTTTAGTCACAGTAGAAGCTTTGGACAACACCAAAGGACATCTGAGGGGGTATTTTAATCCACTGACTTCTGTGAGTGAGCAGCAGACAGTATCTTTGGGTGATTCTCTCAGGTTCTATGTAACTTTTAATGTTCTGAGCCTTATGAATGAAGGCTGAGCAAAACTTCAGCACAACTTCTATGGTGACTCCTTCTGTTTCTTCCACGTTGTCTCAACATTTGAACAGTTGGGAACAGCTTTTGCCTAATGCAAAAGAAGTGAAGATATACATTACTACAATAAAAGGAAAAGGTTTTCCCTTGCCAGTCATGTCTGACATCTCCATTTCATAGCCAAAGAGCCAAAGTAGTCTGAAGACACTTCCATGGTCATGTGCCTAGCATGACGAGACGGCAAGGTGCACAGAATGCTGTTACCTTCCTACTGAAGGTGGTACCTATTTATCTATTTGCATTTTTGCATGCTTTAGAACTGCTAGGTTGGCAGCAGCTGGGACAAATAACAGGAGCTCATCCCATTATGCGGCACCTAAGTTTTGAATTCAGGTTGCCAACCTTCTGCCCAACAAACTCAGCATCTTAACTGCTCATCCACCATGCTCCCATTACTACAATTGCATGTGTCTGTTATTATAGCTACCAATTTGTGCAAGGATTCTAGAATTTGGACAGAATATTGAGTTTGCATTTATTTGGAGCTGGCTCTCTTTGGGGGGCTTTCTTATGAATGGAGATTATTATGTTGCTGCAATGTAATCAGGAGTCATAAACTTCAGAGTGGATCTGACACACAGTGGATCTGCAAAATGTCCTTTGTTACGATACATCTCTTGCATTCTCCATTTCCTTCTTCTGGATTCTTGTGCTGGGGAATCAAAAAATTCAAGATGGAGGCCACACCAAAGAGGTGGGCTTTTGACCATGCAGGTGCAGCCCCCATTGTGCCTTTCTGACCTCCTCTGCTGCCAGTCATTCTGTTCTGTGATTCTGTTCATTGGCCCCCATTGTTAGGGTTTCTTTCATATCAAATGATCCAAGTGACCACAAGAGAAATTTTATCAAGCAATCTGCTGAAAGGATGAATGCGTTTCCCCCCTGAATCTTTAATTTAATGCTAGAGGGATGTTTCTCCCTTTTGACTCTTTGCTAGGGTTATGTGTTCAACAGATATAGATTTTGTGTAACTGTGGAAAGGTTTTTATATCCACACCATTAGTTAATGTAATGAGTTAATCTTAAAGCGAGCAACAGAGAAAGCCCCAGAGCATCAAGCCAAGGTTGTAGCTGGTACACTTGAAATACATGCATTTAATCTTTCCTCTTTGGTGTAGAGGTAAATACAATTAGAAACAATCCACAGTTTAAGATACAAAAAGCATCAAAGCTTGCATACTTATTTAAAATAGTGTATTTAAGTCTTATCTATTTAAATTGGGGAATCAACTCTAGGAGAAAATGTTATTAACAGAAACAGAGATATTACCATGCATGTGTGCCATTTGTAGTTAACAATTCTGTGTAATATGTGTGGATATGTTTTTATTTTATTATTTTCACATATACAATACTTTTTATAATTATGAGTATCTGGGAGGGAGAGTTAAAAAGAATCAAGATGGCAGCTAGACCTGCACAGTTGAAGTCCTGCTCCTTTTTTTGCATGAATTGTGTGTGCATCATGCATCAAGAATGGGAGGCGCCTGATTTTGGTGGTTGCCACCATCTTGACTTTTTTGATACCCCCTCCCACAAATGACCCTACCTACCATTCTAGGGAGATTAAAAACTAAATGAAAATCCTTTGTCCTCAATTGTCCAAGTTGCAAGTAGGTTTGGCAGACTTTTTCTCGTGTCATCAACATCAAGGGCCTCTTTATGATGCTTACTAGATTTAAGCCAATTTCTAATATGGCACCAGAAGAGTTTGTCTTTTTTTGTTCCTTTTAAAAAAATTGGTCAATTTCTATCTTTTTTCCATGTGGCAAATGAGAGTAATAATAGAATTCTGCATGTGTAAATCAATGGGAATGAAAAACCACATTAGAAACTGCTTTAAAATCAATTATTTGTGAATCATGTGAAGAACAACATTTTTGGAAAATGATTTATTACTATAAGACACAAAATGCACATACACAGGATTCTTTTGGTGTTTAAATCCAGATTCAGGAAAGGGGATGAGTCTGCCCCATCCTATCCCATACACCTCATTTTCCCAGACAGTTTTCCTTTAATGACTTAATTTCTGGTATCAATAAAAAGTAAATATATTCTCAAGTCAGTCTTGGCTTCTGATGACTTCATGGACATATTAATAAACTTTTCTCATTGACAATTCAGAATTTGCCATTTCCTTTGGGGACATTTGTTCAACCTCCTTGTCTAACCTACCAACCTGGAATTCCATGGTGAGCTTCCATACCAGTAGTAATTAGAGCCATACAAAATTGGCCACACAAAGTTGACTGGATGGCCCATTCCTTCTGTTCCTCTAATAACAATATAAGAGAATATTTGTAATTCAGAGTTGAATATGGAGTCTTTGGGGCCCTCTGATCTTGTTTATTCTCTTGCAGACATTCATAGAAGCCTTCTAGCACTGAAGATGTTACCTAGTCAGGTTACAAAGTGTCTGCAAGAAAACAAAGAGGCTCAAGAGAATATCCAAGAACTCTACACTCAATATCAACAGAAATGACAAAAATAGAAATTAAAGGAAAAAAGGCCTCCTATGCCTTTTTCCACATTAGGTGATACAGGAGTTAGCTTAGTTTAATATATAGGACAGCTGTAAGAACTAGCATGACCGCTGTTTTAGTCTTCTTCCCCATCCCAAACCTCAATAGGACATTAGTCCTTCGTCCCTGATTTTCCATGCTGCCCTGGCAAAATTAATTGCCGATGAAAGAGACTGTTCTTTATTCACATTTTGCCTAGATTTTTGCATGCTCTGTGGAAGGAAAGAGAAGAAGAAGACAACCAGCAGCAAGGTGGATGGACTCAATGGCAGCAGTTATGGGTGCATCATTGGAAGAGCTGAAGGAGCAGGTTAGGGACAGATCCTCATGGAGAAAATCTGTCTGTGTGGTCAGTAAGAATAATCAAAGACTTGAGAGCATGTAGTCAATCCAGAAATTTACATGCTCTGAGGAAGTACTTAAGCTGAAATGGTTCCCACTGAGGTTATATCTGAAAGCAAAATATTTAAGATGAAACAATGAAGCCTACCTCCAGGACTGATTTGGAAAGAAAATGTGCTTTGGGAACCAGAACTTTGGGAATCAATATATCCTATGAATATATGATACTAATGTTAACATTCCCTTACTCTTCCATGCTCAGGATGGCTAGTGGCCATATTGACCAAGGTAGATAAGAAGAGATATTTGATACAGGTGGATAAGTCCAAACCGGGTGAAAATGTTTAATTAAATAAAATGTAGATGCTAATGTTTTGAAAAAAAACTGTTATACATTTTGTTTTGTTTGTGGGTTTAAAAAAAGCCATAATTTCAGAGGTATAGCTAGGTCCTTGCATATTTTCTCCCATTGTTCCATCCAAGAGCTTCTTAAGATAATAGATAAAAAAGGCAGAAACACCAGAAGGCCCTACTCCCTCCACCCCTTCTACATGGAGCGGCTTAGTTAATGGTTCATTTAGCTCCTCATCTAAAACTCAGGATGAATTCCAGGGCCTTTTTAGATGTTTTATCTATCTTCAGAATGTGACTCTTCATTACAGCTTTGGAAGGAGAATTGCTTATGTCCTTGCATACTGCTTAGCTTTGTCTTCATGTTCATGTTCATTGTTGTTGTAAAGTGGGGCGATTCTGTTTCCCCCCCTCTGCTTTGGCATTCCGCACACATTTGGTGCCATTGACATGCAGTATTATCGACTACTCCACCCTCTTCATGGTCTGGCCTCAATAGCACAGTATTGTAGCACTTCAGTTTCATTAGTCATCTCCTTTGTTCATTCTTAAAAGGGTTTTCCCCCCCACCCAATGCAGATAGTTTCTCTTTGGCAGCTCCACCTCATTGTTCTGCTTAATTCACTTTAGATCTACACTTTATGTTCTGAGAATGCAACCTTAGAAGCTACACAGTTTTGCAAAAATGTGTCCTCAGATTACAAATACCTTGACTGAATCGCTATAAATGTCTCATCCCTATGAAGACTTTCTTTTGCTTGATCACACAGCTGGTTTTGTTCAAATTATAACACTTCCTATGGCTTTTGGCTAGGGCTTATTAGTTCTTGGGTTAGGACCAACTGGGACCAGAATTTCCATTGCTAAGCAAGGTGGTTGTTGAGTGAGTTGCACCTGATTTTATTACCTTTTTGCCAGTTT
>JANHZU010009251.1:252202-264819 GCA_032468055.1 Acrochordus granulatus | reverse complement strand
ATTGTATAGTAGTTTGAACATTGTTTGGCATTGCCCTTTGGGATTGGAATGTAAACTGACCTTTTCCATTCCTGTGGCTATTCTTGAGTTTTCTAAATTTGCTGGCATATTGAATGCAGCACTTTCACAGCATCATCTTTTAGGATTTAAGTAGTTCAGCTGGAATACCATCACCTCCGCTAGATTTGTTGTTAGTAATGTTTCCTAAAGCTCACTTGATTTCACACTCCAGGATGTCCAGCTCTAGGTCAGCAACCACATCATCATGGTTATCAGGGACATTTAGATTTTTCTTGTGTAGATCTTCTGCGTATACTTTCCATCTCTTCATCTCTTCTGCTTCTGTTAGTACTCTACCAGTTTTGTCCTTTATCATGCCCATCTTTGCATGAAATGTTCCCTTCATACCTCCAAGTTTCTTGAAGAGATCTCTAGTCTTTCCCAGTCTGTTGTTTTCTTCTATTTCTTTGCATTGTTCATTTAAGAAGGCTTTATCTCTCATTGCTGTTCTCTGGAAATCTGCATTCAGTTGGATGTATTTTTCCCTTTCTCTCTTGCCTTTCCCTTCTTTCCTCAGCTATTTGTAAATCCTCATCAGACAGCCAATTTTCTTTCTTGCATTTACGTTTCTTTGGGATGGTTTTAGTAGCTACCTCCTGTACAGTGTTACATATGTCTGTCCATAGTTCTTCAGGCACTCTGTCTACCAGATCTAATCCCTTAAGTCTATTCCTCACCTCCACTGTATATTCATAAGGGATATAAATGAGATCATATCTAAATGGCATCATGGTTTTCCCTACTTTCTTTAATTTCAGCCTAAATTTTGCAATAAGAAGCTCATGATTTGAGCCACTGTCAGCTCCAGGTCTTGTTTTGACCAACTGTATAGAGCTACTCCATCTTTGGCTGCAAAGAATATAATCAATCTGATTTTGGTGTTGACCATCTGATGATGTCCATGTGTAGAGTTGTCTCTTGGCTTGTTGGAAAAGAGTGTTTGCTCTGACTAGTTCTCTTGGCAAAACTCTGTTAGCCTTTGCCCTGCTTAATTTTGTCCTCCAAGGCCAAACTAGCCTGTTATTCTCATTATCTTTTGACTTCCTACTTTAGCATTCCAATCCCCTCTGATGAAAAGAACATCTTATTTTGGTGTGAGTTCCAGAAGGTGTTATAGGCCTTTGTAGAACCTGTTAACTTTGAGTCAATGGTTGGGGCATATCTTTTAGCCTTTTGTTGCTGTTCATGGGGTTTTCTTGGCAAGGATACTGGAGTAGATTGCTGTTTCTTTCTTCAGTGGAGTCCTGTAGCCCAGTTTTCACCAGATGTCCAGGTACCCCAACAACATCTAGTGCAGTCCTTGTTAACCCAGTTTCTGTAAATTACATCTCAATTTTTTATGGAAGGGAGACACTCTTTGTCTGGCTCCTCTGATGACACCTCTTCAGTATGGTTGAACCTCTGGCATAGCTCTCTTCTTTGGAGCTCACAAGGTCCCCAACCACAGCAATGTGGTGCCTCACTGTGGGGAATACACATCTTTACTATGCAGCTATTATGTAACAGAAGAAGGTGCTAAATTCAATACGGAATATAATACCACTAATAAATGAGTAGGACATTGTTGGAGAAACAATAATTGGAATGATAGGAAGATTTGAATTGAGTAAATGCAGTAATGTAGGAGATAGACTGAAAGATATTTGTGAAGATAATTCTTTGTTTATGCTAACACAGACTTTAAGCAACATAAACACCAGTTACTTTCCTAGATTTCCTAGGTACAGATAAATCTTTACAGGCTATTCCAGTTGGGTTTCAGGGTGGGGTGAGACAGCATTGGTCACACTTTTGATGACCAATGGACCCATAATTGGATAGGGGTGTGCATCCATCCTTTCAATAGTTTTTACTTCCATTAGTCATAGGATCCTTATGGACTGGATCTGAGCATTTGGGAAGGGCACTGTGCTGCAATGATTTGTTTTCTTCAGTTCCACTCAGTGTTGGTGGGGGAGAAGTAACACCTTTGGATCTATACCTATGGAGTGCCTCACGGCTTGATACTCTCATCCCCTATTTAATATCTATATGAAACTGCTGGTGAGGTCATAAATCCGTTTGGGGTACATTATCATCAGTATGTCTGAAAATACATCTGAACTCTGGCCTGTACAGGTAAAGCTGTCAATGTATGGAGACAGTATATAGAGGCTGTTTGGGTCTGAATGGAAAGGAACTCAGGCTTTGTCTGACAGGTGTTTCTTCCTCTGGTCCTGGATAGAATTGCATCCATTCAAAACTAGTGCACAACTTTGGAAGCCTCCTGCTCTCATAGCTATTGCTTAAAGAGTAGATGGCACCTGTAGCCATAAGGGCCTTTGCACAAATTCAGCTAGTATGCCAGCTGCACCCCTTTCCTTACCAGGAAGCTCTTCAGACAGTTCATGCTTTAGTCACCTCTGGACTATTGCAATGCATTCTATATTGGGTTGCCCCTGAAGATCATCCAAAATGAGGTGGTGCAAGTAATAATTGGTGCTTCTTGCTCTACCCACTTACCATCACTCCTTCCATCTTGCATTCATTATCAGCTGACTTCTAAATACACTTCAAGGTGCTGATTGTCACCTTAAAACCTTTCATGACATAGGGCCTGGTTATTTGAGAGAATGCTTATCCCAATTTTTTCTGCGGTTCTAATGCAATTGGGCAGAGTGTGTGTCCTCTGGGTCCCAAATGCTGTCAACTTGTGGGACTGAGGAAGTGAACCTTTTCTGTCACAGCACTTGCCCTCTGCAACAACATTCTCCCAGAGCTACATATGGCACCTCTCCATCAAATGTACCATAAGTCTCTGAATACCTAGCTCTATTCCCTGGCATAGGTTTAGGGTGTTTGTAGAACCCTTGGCAAGTTTTGGAGGTTATTCATGTGGTCTTGTCCAGGCATTCATATTCCTTTTCTTTAAATTATATATTCCTTGATCAGAGTCTTTTGGCAGTTTGGGATTTTAAAATTTAATAAATATAGATAAATAAACATTGGAATTAAAAATATTACATTATAAGAAATAGAAGTTTAAGAAGTACAGTCAAGTCAGATAAGGACTTCCAAGTGTAGATGGAGGACAGACCTTGAATTTTTGAGATCAAATATACAAGTTAAATCTACAAAATAATAATCAAAGAGTCAGATGTATCTCGACAAAAATATGAATAACAAAGAGATATAACAAAAGAAAAATAAGAAATATTTATAAAAAGATCAGAGAATTAGTGACTAGCCCCAAATTCTCTGTTCAAAATACCCATAGACTGAGTATATGGTAAATAGGACACAAATGCAATGGTTCCTTTTGTTTGTTTACGCTAGTCTATCCCTGTAATAGATTTGATTTGTCTTCCTCAGCTATGTAACAGAAAAATATAATGCAAACACTCCTCATTTAGTGACCAAGTTCTGTTCCAGACCAGGTTGTTAAGTGAAATGGTTGCTAAGTGAACACAGGACACAGAGAGAAATGCTGCAAAGATCATGGTTTCGTTCAAATAAAATTATCTCATACAGTTACGACAGTTATTCTCACTCTAGCGTGTGTTGTTGTCAAGTGCCCAACATTTGGTTATAAATTGGTAGGAAAATGAAAGTTTTATTATCATTACCTTGGACTCACCTCCTGTTGGATTAATTTGTGGTATAGCTGTTAGCCTAATCTAGACTTCTCTGTCCTTAGCATTATTTCCTTTTTAAGCTATAAATAAACAGCAGACAGCAACAGTGGATGTGGTATGTTCACCATGAGGCAGTTTTCAGGATTCCATGATCAAGTCCAGACGAAGGTGGGTCCTCTAGATTAGTATTTAAATGTGCAACTGATGGAGAAATCTTTCTGTTTTCAGTTTGACAAAGTTGGTTTTAATACAATCCTGTCAGTTGTGTGTTTTGTTAACTAGGAACAAGTCTGACTCAAAGTAATATATTTAGTAGCTATTTCAAAAGAATTCCTTGTATAGTACTTAATTTTCAGACAAAGAAAAGAACTTGCCACTCTTGAATTGCCGCCTTGGAAGCCTTTTGGTTTCAGAGAGTTAAAGTAAGAATACATTGCTGGAGATGCTGCATTTTCCACTGCATGTTTGCTTCCTCTATATTTTAATTCTGCTGAGAAACTCAGTCATTTTTTCCACTAAGACAAAGGAGAGATAAATGGTTTTATTTTTTTTCTAGCTCTCCCTTTTAATATCTTTATTAGATTTTAACATCAAACATTAAAATAGAAACTAACATAAAGGGAAAGAGAATAAGGTAAAGGCTTCCCGTGCCAGTTGTGGCCAATTCTAGTGGGTGGTGCTCATCTCCAGTTCACAGCCAAGAGAGCCACTGTTTGGCAAAAACACTTCTGTGGTCATGTGGCCTGCATGACTGTATGTCAGGGCACATGGAACATCATTACCTTTCCTACTGAATTGGTGGTACCTATTTATCTACTTGCATTTTTGCATGCTTTCGAACTGCTAGGTTGGCAGGCGCTGGGGCAAGTAACAGGAGCTCACAAGCGCTTAAGTCTTGAACTGCCGACCTTCCAACTGACGAGCCCAGCATCTTAACTGCTCGGCCACGGTATCTTCCTTGTTTGGCCACTGTGTCTCCCTAAAGAGAATAACAAAAGTGACAAAAAATTATACAACAAAAGTGACTTCCAATTTTATTTTAATACAGAGATATCAACAACATAACCACCTCTCTCTATGTTTAAACAAATAACACCAATTTTTAAAATATCTTAAAATACTAAAATATTTATCTTAAATTAAATAATACATATTAAAAATCAGTATTCATAAAAAGCTCTCTTAATTTCATCTAACAGATAGTCAATTCTCCAGTATAAATAACTTTAAAATGCTATATTTCTCTAGTGAAATCAATACAATCTTCAAATCCCAGAGTCACAACTTTTTCTAACAAGTGGTTTTAAGAAGCTTCATTTTTACCTTAAATTCTAGCAGTTTGGATCAATCAGAGGCTTTAAATGTGAAAGAGTCGTATCATGCATAGTAGATACAGTGGAATTAAGACAATTTAAATTAGAAGTAATATTCTGTATTCCATGATTTTCTCTAAATCTGCATTATTAAATATAAAGAAGTTTCCTTGCGATAATGACATAGTAAATATTGGTTGCTTCACTTAATATAGACTTAAACTCAAGTACAGTGGTGCCTCACAAGACGAGATTAATCCGTTCCGGAAGAACGCTCTTGGTGCAAAATGCTCGTAAAGAGAAATGCAGTTTCCCATAGGAAACAATGGAAAGTCAGATAATCTATTCCACGTCCCCAAAAATATTCACCAAAAAATCATTTTTAATGGTATTTGAGGTAGAAATAATTGTCCCTAACATCTGAAACAAGTAACCATGATTAACACACAATATAAAACAGAAATAGAGCAAACAAATCAGCACTTACAGATCTGCTTTGAGGCAGGTTCTGGCCTCGGCTACTTCTGTCTGCTGTTTCTTTAAGAAGGCCTTTTTTCTCTCAGCTTTTCTGGCAGGAAGGAGAGGAGGGGGAGGGACTTCCTGGAGATTGAATTGGAAGTCTCCGGATTTCTCTCTCTTGAATGCCTTTCACTTAATTTACGCTGTTTACACAGCGAGAGAGGAGAGCTCTGTTGGGAGATTTTCCATGTGAGCTGATTGTGCGGTGCTCATTGCGATCAGGAATGTAGGCAGAACGCACGCACACGCACTGCCGCAAGTATGGGAATGGAGTAAACTGCGCGAGAGGAGAGTTGGTAGAACACGCGCGTGCTGCTTCCAGTATGGCAATGGAGTAAACTGCGTGAGAGGAGAGTTGGCAGAACGGGCACGTGCTGCTGCCTGTATGGGAATGGAATAAACTGCGCAAGAAGAGAGTTGGCAGAACGCGCGCATGCTTGCTGCGTTAGCAGAACTCTCGCACGGGGTTGCTGTCTTCAACAATGGAGTAAAACACAAGGTAAGAGTCGGCAGAACTCTCGTGTGGAGTTGCCTGAACGGGAAATACAGAGCACGCTTACTGATGACGTGCAAAGTTTGGCATGAAGTTTCCTCGTCTCATGAGTTGCAGCTCATCTAGCGGAATATGTTTTGATTAAATTTTTTGCTTGTCCTGGAAGTTTCTTGTCCTGCGAGTTACTCGTCTTGTGAGGTACCACTGTATATACATCAGAATATATGCCTGGGATGGCTGATCAGATGGCAGTTTAAGTAAAGTAAGAGAATTGGAGATATTCCAGGAATGTTGCAGGAATAGTCCATCTTTTGGAATTGAAACTATTTTTTTTCCTTTTTACTTACAAATAAATTCATTCCATTGACATCATCTGTCATAGTGCCTCAGCGATCCAAACAGCTAATCTATTAGGGCATATTCCAAAAGTTTTTTTAAGATCTAAGGGCTTTGGAAAAATAGAAAGTCTTCTGAAAAACGTGGCAAAGAAAAAGGCCCATTCTAGGAAATGATTATGCACTGTTTTGTAGCTATGTAGAAGAGGACATTTCTTAATTTTTTTAGACTTTACACATCAAAATTTGGGTAATTCAGCCAGACAGTTAAAATAAATGTGTAATGTTACAGAATGAAGAGTGATAGAAAGAAATGTGTTAAGATGAGCACGTAGAAGATATGAGAGACCTATTGATTCATGCTTTTTTAATATACTGTAGTAATTTTATTTAAAATGACAATGCAGAGTTAGTGTGAGTGGAAGGTTGGATGCTGAAGAAGTTAAAACAACCCACTTTACTGGATAGAACAACCCACTTTCCTGGATAGAACGCTAAACCATAGTTTATATGAGCAAACTGGCTTGTGGACTTTGATTCTCTTCTTACACACTACTGCAGCCAATCATAATTTTGCAGCAGACTATTTCATTCAGACTTATTGATCAGACATTTGTTCAGATCAGAACTGAGAATCATAGTCAAATTGTGGGTTTTATGCTCTGTAATTAAAGCAGAATTCAACATAAAATGCAAAAGAGTGTTTTCAGAGGCAAGAGTTTCAAAAGATTTCTCATGATAGCTTTGACAAAATTATTTCTGGAAGTGAAATGTTGTTAGACTGCCAGTTTTCTCAGAATGTTCTGTATTTCAGACTGCCATTTGATCAAATTTCCTGAGCATAAGTAATCAAGCAGCAGAAGCCATAACTCTCATCATATCTACTGACTCAGTTTGTAAGTTGGGTGCATAACCTCCTCTTTATATTTTTATCGTCCTCTAATATATGTTTGCAGTATATATTGTTGAGGTTTTTTTTTACAAACCCTTTAATTATATATTTTAACACAGTTAAAGTTTAGTGACAGAATATTGAGTGTGAGGATTAAAACAGTTAAGTAGGAGAACAGTTGTTTGTTTTATGTTAATTTTTCTTGGCTCCTGGGGGAGAGCAACTGTTTGATTTTTTTAACTTCTGTTGTGGGTATACTCCCAATGTCAGGGTTATTTATTATATGTAAACATTATTTTGAATATGAAATGAGAGTAGGTGAAAATTAAGATGTAGGTAGAATGTACAGTCGAGTTGAATTTTCACAAGGGGACAGCAAAAATCCAGGGTTAACCTGAGCTATTAGTTTTCATATGCAAAATTATTTTAGGATTTTATACAATTCAGTGTGAAATTTTATCTACAGATATATCAATGCAACAGTGTCAAATGTATTTCAATTAGCTTAATTATAGCATTCATTCTATTTTGGTATAAAACATCTTAATGGAGAATAAATGGTTTTATCATTATTAATGTGATTTTTAATTCAGAGGCAAGAAGACAAAGAATGAGGGTTACAGGGCTGACCATCAAGGATAAGGTTTGAGTGAATATTATATTCTTGTGGTGTCAGATTTCAATAGGTTGGATGAGAAAAAGCAGCTGGCTCAGTTGTTGAGGGGGTCTGGAACCTGTGTCTCCCCTTGCCTTGTCCAATACCTTAACTGTTATACCACAGTAGGTTTGGTGTGTAAGGAAGTGTTTTTCAACCTTGGTAACCTTCAGAAGTGTGGACTTCAGCTCCCAGAATTCCTCAGCCAGCAACAATTCTGGGCGTTGAAGTCCACACCACTAAAAGTTGCCAAGATTGAAAAACACTGCCCTAAAGAGTGAACCCCAAAGCGTCAGGAGCATTGAAATCTGTGGGAAGGAAGAAGGAGTAGGTGGTATTGAGGGAAAACAAGAGAAAAGAGCTCCATTAAGAAAATGTATTTGCAGGTGAATGATGGAGACAGGGACAGATTTGGCATAAATCATAAGGGCATGAAAACAGAATCCTCCAAATAATACTGAATAATTACTATTAGGTCATTCACCATTGGCTGAGCTGGCCAAAACAAATTCCAGTTCTGCACCAACTGAAAAACAGCTTCTTTTTGTAGGATTCTTCCCTCCCATTAAAATTAAGGTTATATCGAAATCAAGACACAAATAGTGCCATATGTTGTACCACATTACCATACACATCCCTTCCTCCTAGAATCTGTACCAATGTGTGTGTGTGAACAGGGCTGCTCTTCTGCTTGACTTTGCCTCTTTTCTTCAAGCTGCAATAGCTAATTCTACTTTTGCATGCTGGAATGCAGAATCTAGAAGGCAATGGAATGGACAGTTACTTTCAGTATCCAATTATTGGGAAACAACAGTGCTGAGAACAAATGGATTAGAAGAAACTGAAGTTAACTGTGTAGCACAAAAATATTTGTATAGGATCGTGAGGGTGTATACGGCATATTGTTTGCTTATTTACACCAACAGAAGGCATTGTAATACCTCCAGACTGTCTTTGTTGGAAGATCTCTTGAATGTCATCTCTTTAAGCCTCCTTGAATTTTCATGAAATATTTTTTTCTCTCTATTTTGGGACACTGTTTTGTCTTCCTTATTCCAGCTCTCTTAGCTGCTTCAAAGAAATTAAATAGGAAGTCTAGTTTCTTTGGATGAACTTCAAAATGTCTTTATCTTGTTATGATATCTATGCTTATGGAAATACCTACTTTTGAAGATTTGGACTTCAAGATCCTGATTAGATGCATCATACTTATAGGCATTATGTTTATTAGCCTGATGAAATCTAAGATGTTGGTATTGGAATGGAATTGTAGAAGTGTTGTACTTCAGCAGCATAACGCAGCTGTTCCTAGGCTGAATAATGCCAAACTGCAGAAATGGCATCCAATAGCTTCTTTTCCCCACTTGAAGACCACCAGCAACTGACTGCTAAGAAAGCCACCACAATTCTTCTTCAAATTATATGACATATCTTAATCACAACTGTCCTATTCCTCAGCATAATAAATCAATAGGCCAGGGCTCATTATTTTCTGAGGTAAAATGTTTGTTACCTTCCTTAGACACCTGTCAGAGGACAAACAGGAAGTACAAGGATATTTTATGCAGTAATTATGCTTGTCAAATAGCAAATAAACAATGATGATGGTTTGATTTGTCATTTCTCAAAGACATGCTTGGCACTCTATTGATGAGTTCCTAGGGTTTCTTCCTATTAGAGGGGAAGATTATTTAGCACTAAGACTCATTGTGCTATGAATTTTAGGTGCAAAAGAGCAGAACGATAACATCTATTTCATTCTTGGCCTCAGTCCTGGAATCAAGCAGAAACTCATAAGTGCAGAAATAAAAAATTCATCTTCACCTCCATGTTCAGGACATTCCTTCATCACAAAGGAAGACTTTCAGACAAGATTTTGAATTGTCTCACATATTTTTGTCCCCTTCAAGTAGAAGCCCACTTTGTTGATAGAAGCACTTGTTTTATTTATGGGAGAACAGATCAGTGGATCCTTGTTGTTACCCAGGAAGATGATTAAGTAATTTGATTCTATCCTACTTGAGTAGGAGTTCAATTTGGTGTTCTGAGCTCTCCTTCTTCCACTGTTTCCCACAATAACCCTGTGGAAAATCCAGAGGGTTTCCACGGTGGACTTAAACTTGGGTGTCTCTGGTTCCAATCCAATAGGGCATCATCCAGAGTTCCAGAAGGCATGTTGTGTTCTATCCCGTTTTTACCACTGTTGGAATCAGCTCTATGATATCTCTAATGCAGCTTATTCACTGGCAATTAGAACAGGACAGTTGTACCTCAAGTACTTTGTAGCATAAGCTTTAACTTCTGTCCAGGAGGCCTGGCTTTTCTGATGAATTTCATTCCACCTCAAAAATGTCCCTACTAATAAACATTTTTCACTGTTTTTGCTATTCATGGACTCCAGCCAAGTTTGGGTGCTTCTTGAACTGTGAGTCCTCAGCTGCCGAATTGTTACATTGCCTTTCTTCAGTCTCAGTGCTGAGGCTCCTTCCATCTGCTTTGCTAAAAGGCAAATTTAATAGACTCCTTTGAGGAGTGCAGCTGCCCTTGAGATTCAGAGGTAAGTGACAGTATTGAGCACGTGCTGCTGTATGCAGGTTTTATAGGGATCAATACAATAACCATACCTATTTTTAAGTAAAAATTCCAGACCACCCAGATTAATTTCTTCCTACCATTTACTTAGTGGCTTGTTCTATTTATAAGGCATCAAAATGTACCATCACATAGAGTGCAGCAACAGATAATTTAGTGGCACCAGCTAATCAAATAATTCATCTCTCCTTTCATAATACATAATCTATGACATTAATGTTACTCTTTATTTTGTTATGAATTGTATAGATGTTCTGTTTCTGTAGCCTATTTCATGTTGATGGCCTTTGTCAATTAAACCATCCATGTCAAGTGGTTTTCTACCCTGAAAAAGTGTAATCAACTATATCTGCCCTGGACATCTGCAGCGCGGTTGCCTTTCTGTCTGCTCAGGAGTTCCACAAAGTGAATCTTTTATTGTATTTGGTCAAGAAAATGGATTTATAACAATGAATCTGGAAGATGCTTATTTTAAAATTGCATTCAGTTCATGTCCCAAGTGATTCTTATAGTTTGTGCTATTGATAGACCACAGTACTTTGGGTATTCACTAAATGTTTTGAACCAGTAGGAACTTTCTTTGTTTCCAGGAATGATGGTGACAAAACTTTGCTGGTCATGTTCTTCCAAAACTGCTTTCTGTATCGGATTAAGATAATTAATCTTACTGGGTCAGAGCGATCTTGTTTCATACTGTTTTCTGCCCACATTTCAATGAGAAGGATTGGATTCCATCTTTAGCAAAATCAGATTCCCAACAGTAGATCACTTTCTGTTGCAAGTATGGAATGGACTCCTCTCCCTGGAGACTCTTTTCAGTCTCCATTCAGAAGTTAACCAAGCAGCCACTACAAGTACCATATTTGTTAAGATTTTATCACACAAGGCATAGAAGTACCATAAATCTCTCTCATTCTTTCAAAGTCAGCCTGCCATTTTTAACCCTGGTGGACCAAACATCAGAAGTGGGGGGAGAGTGGCCAGTGCGGACTTGTGTGTTGCCCACATGGACAACATGTGGAATAAATAATGTTTGACTTTCTTTCTTCTTCCAATGGAAATTCATTCAAATTTGGTACAGTTTCAGAATATATAATGCTTGATTTTGGTAAATGCACAAACTGTTATTCATGTGTTAATGACTAAAAGCTAAATAGGAGATATCAACATAATTATGGATGAGCAGGTGGTGTCCCACAGATAACTTTGGCCAATCCCAAAAAGGCTCAGTGGGAAAAGGTGTGATTAGTGCTTGGATAGGATACTACTTAGGATTTCAGAACAGCTTAAGAAGTTGAAAAAAATGTCCATTATCCATATTTCTGGCTGTCAGCCCTCCAAGGTAAACCAGAAAGAAAACCCATGTCTGGCAAGCTAATACTACTTTTGTTATAAGGTCAAAGTAAAAGAATCTTGCAATGTGTTTCATCCCTCCCTCCCTCATCTTGGTGGGAACCAAGGAGAGTCATGTCTGAGACATTTCTCAAATTACAGTTCTGCCCTGCATCTGAGCATTGCCTTGGATGCAGCTCTTCCTCCTGTTCCTCAATATTGTTCTCATAGCTAGTTACACTGCCAAGAGATTCTGTGTCTTGTCCATGAAATCAGCAGAAGTCAAATTTGATTTAAGAGGGTGTTTACTTTTAATATTTATATTAAGTTATTTAATAATAATTCTTCTTTTGGCTGCTCCTGTCAGGGGTCGCCACAGCGAATCTTCTGTTTCCATCTCCTCAGTCTTCAGCATCCTCAGTCACACTGACCTCCTACATATCCTCTCTCACAGCATCCATGCTCCTCCTCTTAGGCCTTCCTCTTCTCCTTCTGCTCAGTAGCTCCATCCTCAACAACCTCTTCCCAAAATACTCCTCATCCTTCCACAACGCATGCCCAAACCATCTAAGCCTCGCTTCTCTCACTTTACTGCCAAACTTTCCTACTTGTGCTGTCCCTCTAATATGCTCATTTCTAATCTTGTCCAACTTTGTCATACCAAACTAGAATCGCAGCATCTTCAACTCTGCCACCTCTAGCTCCGCCTCTTGTCTTTTGGTCAGGGTCACTGTCTCCAGGCCGTGCAGCATTGCTGGTCTCACCACCGTCTTGGAGATCCTCCCTTTCACTCTTGCAGATACCTTTCTGTC
>JANHZU010009251.1:216977-227531 GCA_032468055.1 Acrochordus granulatus | reverse complement strand
TCGCTATACGAGAATTTCGCGCTAAGAGCGTTCTTCCGGAACGGATTAATCTCGTCTTGTGAGGCACCACTGTATTTCTTTGAATACTTGTGGTGCCATTAAGTGCAGTGTTGGTTGAGAATATGAATGTGAATCTTCCTTTCTATGTAGATGATGCCTTGTGCTGGCAAAGAAGTTGAATGATTTGCAGTGAAAGTTAGATAAATTGTACCATGAGATTTATAAAGAATATAGTATGCCTCAAAGATCAAGAGGCTGACATTTGATTTGAAAAATGGAGGGAACCATTGCAAGTAAATATAAATGGTCTAAAAAAATAAATGGTCTAAAGCTAACTAAAAACAAAGGATGCATTTGTGTATCTTGCTGGGATGTTTTCTAAAGATGAGAAAAGGGATAGGCAATTTGAAAGATGTTTAAATGTTGATTTTAAAAGTAGCTGGTAATATTCTTCCTGTTGTGGGGCATGAAGGGCTGGGGAATTCTGGTAATTGGAGTCCACAATTTTAAAGTTGCCAAGGTTGAGAAACACTGTTATAACGAAAGAGAACTTGGGTTTGATCTTTATTCTTTTTAATTTAGTTTAGAAACTAAACTCCAGTGTAAGTGGTTAAGGGCTACATCTGGAGCTTGGCTAGACAGTGGGATGTTGTGTTGCCCTTTCAGGAAGACAGTGACAATGGATTATTGACCCCCAATTGGATCTTCCATGTAACTGATGGATTTAGTGTGAGTCACAACTTGTATAAATCCAAGACAGTACAGTACATTCATGAAAGTTTTTCTATAATAAAAAACATTTTTATTTTTCAATAAAAGTCACATTAACAAGTCACATTATTCTGAGCTACAATATATATGAACTCAAAAGTTAATAGACTTTTAATTCTCCTAAAATAATTAATATTGCCAGTAGATTAGCAAAGCAGTTTAATTTGACACATCATTTAGTGATACTGGGGTTATTTTTTCCGCATTTGTATGCCACTCTTCAACCCCAAAAGAGCTCCCTTATTGGCTTGCAAAGATAAATAAGCAATTGCTATTCTCAGCCTTAACAATTGAACTATTTTCTGGTATTTTGCTTTAATGTATACATGAAATAGGAGTTAATTCAGTTGAGTTGGTCTTGAGGTCTATTTTCCTGGATGACTTTTGGCATTATTAGGAGAAAAAGAGAAACAACATTGTCCTGCTCATTATCTTTATACATACACAGGATTCCGAATAATTTAATGTTATTTGCAAACTTTGCATCTTGGCCTGCTTAATTTGGGCACTTGTGTCTTTAGCTGTATTTTTAAATTACATATTTGAAATACTGTCAGTCTTTTCAGAGTCAGGTGGCCTTAAAAATCCAATAAATACATAAAATCTTTAATTGAACTAAAATGTTGCAGCCTTTCCTTTCTGAGCAGGTTTTTTAGTCCCCTTAAAGATAGATGACAGTTTAAAAAAAAAAGTCTTTAAAGTTATTTAAAGACTTTTTTTGAGATGGATAATTTGTACTGTGTTCCATATGTGTCAAGACAGTGTGAGAGAGGCAATTGTATTTTTGATTGATTTCATCACAAATACAAGTGTGTAATATCCCTCTTTCACAGTTGTTGCGTACTAAATTGACATTTACAGTGCATTGTCTGTCAGGACTACTGGATTTCTTCCTGGATTAGCAATACTATGTGAGCATTTGAAGTCATTTACAGAGTATGTTGGCATGAGTAAAGTACACCTCCTTGAATCATTAAAGCAGCTATGTCATTGGGAAGCTTCAGTGTAGCTGTCATTCATATTTAGTTACAAGGCATAGTGATGTTAGATAGTGATCTTTGATGTCATTTTTGGATTAAAGTTTGCAAATAAACAAGTGTAGCGGTAAAATATTGGGGGATATGATTGTTTACTGAAGCTTGTTTAGTAAAGTATCAGGCCAAAAAAAGGACCATTGTCTGCTTGTGAGGAAGTGCTTCAGCTTTTCCCTTGTCCTGTTTCAGAATGAGATCAGCCATGAGGAATATTGTTCAGCATGCAAGCAAGGTGCCAACTTAAAACGTTGCGGAACGTGCTCCAGGGCCTATCACCTCAGCTGCTTGGATCCTCCTTTGAAGACCGTCCCTAAAGGAGTATGGGTCTGTCTCAAGTGCCAAGAAAAGGTGAGCTACTTGACGCTGCAAGTACTAAATAAAACACTTCTGAGAGTTGAACTGATTTAATTTTGGTAAAATAGGAAGTTATGATATAGTCTTCTTTTCCACAAAAGCTTTCTTTCTCATTTGAGAATAACTTACGATCTCAGTACATACGTTCCCATCGTAAGATTCCTCATCAGCCAGGGAAGAAGACTTGGCTCTAAAAAGACTTGGCTCTCAAGCTCCACCTCCCTGTGTCTAAATGTTGCTTTGGATTTTTGGCAAGCAAGCCCACAAGAGCATTACAGGTAGTCTTTGACTTACAATCATTCATTTAACGATAGTTCAAAGTTACAGTGTAACTACAAAGTTATGCTGAAAACAGTGACTTACAACCAGTCCTCACATTTACAACTGTCATAGCATCCCCATGGTCACATGATCAAAATCCAGCCATATACTGCAGCGTCCTGTGATCCATGTGATCACCAACAGACATTTCTTGAGTTATAGAAATTTTAGTTCCCCCATCAATATTATGCAGAATACAGGTAGTCCTCAACTTACAACTGGTCACTTAGAAACCGTTGAAGTCCCAATGGACCTGCATGCAGGGTACTTATGACCTGGATTCAAAGTTCTAAAGGTCCTCTCTCACTGCCCCCCAGTCACATGACTGCATTTTGGGCACTCAGCAGTCAGGCTGCCTTTTATGGTTGTTTGCAGAGGCTCTTGGACATGACTGCTTTTTAGGACAGTTTGTCAAAACCCAGCATTTATTTCCATTTTTTGACAAAACTGCACCCAAACCAAACCATTAATCTGCTTAATGACTGTGGTGATTCACTTAATGACCATCACAAAAAGGTCATAAAAACAGGTTGGTCACATGATTGACCCGTTTTACAACCAACACGAGTTACAACTGTGATAGGCAGGCTCCATTACAATTGTAACTCAAGGACTACCTGTAGGAAGTATATCTGTGCGGAATGATTCCAGCTGTTCTTTCTACTCTCTGCTTCTCACTAATGTATCTGAAGAGTGGTTATTTTTCCCAGATTTTTTTAATTCCAATAGGAACAAGATTGCAGGACTGTGTGAAGCAAATTTCCTTTTGGGACACAATAAAAGACATTTTTAAGTGGTTATGGAAACTATAAAAGTGTTTCTTGTAAACAGAGACATGCTAAAGCTTTCCTTTATGCAGTTTGGGTACTACATACAGTACATGTTTGAGTGATTGAGAGGTGATATTTGACAGGCAAATAAAAGGAAGGGCATTTTCCTAGTCTTCATAACAAGGGAGGGAAACAGTACATTTTCTATATGATTTCCTCTGCGTTCTTATTTTGCAAACCTGTGAGCCAGTTTTTTTGTGTTAACTATTGGGCATTTCTGATATGATCAACTGTTGATTAAGAAAACTGGGGGAGAAGATGCTGACGGCTCACAAATATTGTGTCCTAACTGTGTCCTTGAATTGTTGAAAGCTGTTATTATCTGAAACCTGTAGGTGTTAAAGAAAGATGACAATGTCCCCTGGTCTGGAACTCTGGCTGTGGTGCAATCATATGTGACTCATAAAACAGGTATGTGCTCAAGTGATTGATTATTAGATAGAGTTCCTCAAGTGTCATCAGCTTGAAAATTAAGTCACCCCAGGGGGTGGATTGCAGGCTTCTCTGAAGGAATGCGCCTGTCCAAATGTTAGCAGGAAATCCAGGCCAGGACTTTTACCAACAGCAGTTCTTAACACAATTTACATTGAAGATAAAACTATTTTTAGAAAGACATATAGATAGTGGATGAATTCAGACTTTGTTCTAATTTACTTATTTGAAAGCATTTTTTGCTCCTTTTTGACCTTACTCTTAGTTCTCAAGTGTTGTGCTCCTTTAGACTTTTTAGATGTTATCCTTTAGAATCCTAGAAGATGGCAGCATATAAATTAATAATGAATTGATCAATAGATCAATCAGGCAATGGCCTGGCATTGAGGAAACTTTTCCCAACTGTGTCCACAAGAATGGAAGTCTTTACTTAACAATTGCCCTGTTTAATGACCATTCAATTTATGGCAGCACAGAAACAGTAGAATTATAGCCAACCTTTGAAGTTACTACTGTTGTGGCATGCCTACAGTTACATGATGGTGATTCAGGCATTTGGCAACCGACACCCATTTATAAAGGCAAACCGACACAAATTTATACATGGTGGTGCAGTGGATTTGTGCTCCCAGTTATGTTGACCAGAAATGGCCGGCACTCTGGCTGGTTCGATCCACAGCTCCGCATGACGGAGTGAGCTCTCGTCATTTGCCTCCAGTTCCTGCCCACCCAGCAGTTCGAAAGCACGTAAAAACTGGTGATTAGATAAAACGGGTACCACTTCGGTGGGAGCTGGCTGGCTACAGCGGGAGCAGCAAGTTGAACAGTGAGTAAGAGCTGGACTTCTCTCCCGCCAGGGGCGGAGCAGGAACTGCAGAGGATGCCCTGGATGCGAACATCTCCAGCCAGAGGGGGGTGGGTTAGCAATATAAAAAATGTATAAATAGCTAATTGATGTAAGCCTCCAAGAGTCTTCGGAAATTGGCGGCATAGAAATGTGTTAAATAAATAAATAATGGTTGCAGGATCTCCTGGTTATGTGATCACCATTTGTGAGCTTCACAGCTGGCTTCTGACAAGCAACATCAATGGGGAAGCCTCAACTTGCAAGTGGCAGTCACATGATGTCACACCTAATGTCCACAAGTGATTCATTTAATGACCCCAGCAGAACTGATGTTGAAATTTGGGCGTAGTGATATGATGTTTCATTTGACTATAATGCTTACTGACAAGAGTTTTCAATCCTAACTGCAGTAAATGAGGAATACCTTGTATCCTCTTGTAGAACTGCATGCAGCCAGTGAATTGTATGAGAAAATGGGTGGGTTAACTGAAGGATCTAAGAGTCTTGCTTTTTTACATGTATTGTTTGGGTCACATCTGCATGCAAACAAGGCACTGGATTGAGATCAGTGCTGATCTCAATGACTTGTCCCCATCATACTGTTGGGCTTCCATTCATCTTGGAAACCTGATCAGATTAATGGCATATGCTAATCAGCTGAGCTTCCTGTTTTTGGATAGAACTGCAGCCTCATCCCTCCTCCAGAACAACTCCTATCCTTCTCTGGGGCAACTTGGGGAATGGAGCTACTCCTATCTTGGTTAGCTGGCAGGCAGGGACCCTGGCCAGCACACTAGCCCACTGGAGATAACACTTGGCTAGTATTAAAATGATAACAGGTAAGAGAAGCTGACAGCCCTGTGGAAGGGGCTTGACTCGAGTCAAGGAAGATCATGTTGAGGTGGGGGAGGCAAACCTGTCTCTCTGCATCTCCCATAGTTACTGCCCTAAGAACCTGTCCAGTTCTTCCATCCTTCAAACTAAATTACAGATGCATTTGCTTAACTGCTATATTTGGTAGAAAGTGTCATTATCTTAATTCCATCTGGTTTTGTTTGTCTTTTTCAGTCAAAGAAGAAGAGAAAAGAAGGCTATTAAAGAGGAGCAGTGAATTACGAGGAGAACACAGACAACTGGAGGAAAAAGAATGCTTTCTTAATAATGCAATGAAGGTATAATTCCCATCTTGTGTGTTAATCTCAAGGGGCCATGGTAGACCAAGAGGCAACTGTGAAGGTTTCTCTAAATACCTGGCAAGCCAGAAGATAATAGCCAAAGACATTGCTCGTTCAACAGCAGTTTTAAGAAAGCAAGACTTTGCAATTCATTATAGTTAATTGTCCTTTAAGCCCCATTATGTTGTTAGGCATTTCATTTCTAAAGCTGACTTCCTTACAGCTGTTCCTCATCATTCAGAGCATGATGCTGTTAAAATAGTTCCACTTGACTTTTGTGGGGTCTGAGTCTAGGAAGATGCCAATCCAGTAGAATTAAAGCAAATATTGTGTTATAACAGCATTGCTAGCAGGTGAAAAAAAACATGAAAGACTTCTACCAGTCATGCTTGACCTAAGTCACTTCACCAACATGCCATTGAGAGTTTCTTGGCTGTAAAATACTTCTTTGAAACACACACTTGCCTTTTCTAACTTTAAAGCCCTGATTTCCTGCTGGTCTGTCTACTAAGCAGGGCCAGCATAAATTGCAGGTATCCTCAACTTACAACTATTAGTTTAGCAACCATTCTGAATAACAACAGCAGTGAAAAAAGTGACATGACCAATCCTCATATTTATGACCATCACAACATTGCCACAATCAAATGATCAAAATTCAGGCACTTGGCAACTGGTGTGTATTTAGGATGCTTGCAGCACTCCAGGGTCATGTGACACTATTTGCGAACTTCTCAGCTGGCTTCTGACAAGTAAAGTCAATGGGGGGAAACGAGATTTATTTAATGATCATATGATTTAATTAACAACAATCATTCACTTAACTATGGCAAAAAAGATTGTAAAATTGGATGTGACTCATTTAACAACTGCCTTGTTTAGCAATGGAAATTCTAGTCCCAATTGTGGTCATAAGTCGAGGACTACTTTCAGTCTTTCAGCATCAAAATTGGATAAGTTCCATAGGTACTGTAGTCTTACTCTCTGCTAACCTTCACTGCAATGACTCGACTGTGTGTGTTTTCTTAAGTGTAAGCCCCACAGAATTTAGCAGGGCTTTCATTAAACCACTGGAAGAATGTGCTTAAACCGGTGTTCCTTCAAAGGGAACGCAGAAGCCTTTCTTTACTTTGCTCATTGGTGCTCCAAGAAGCTATTGCAGCTGAATCTCCCAGATGTTAGAAGTCATTGCATAAATTCCATATGTAATCCTTACTGAACCATACCCTTTCAGATGGCAGCTGGATGGATCTTCTGGCGAAATGGTTCCCCATCTAGAACATTTAGCATCGAAGGAAGGTTGGTGCTCTCTGAGCTTGGTTGTTTTCCTGACATTTCATTTTGAAACTTGGTAACATCATCAGTACACTGAAATGTCTGCAAGAAAAAAACCATGCTTGGAGAGCACTAAGGACTCCATTGTTCTCCCTGAGCTACAGATACTCTCTTATAAAGTTAGAAGTACTGTATATGATCTGGAGGGAGACGGATTTCCAGGGCAGGATTTTGCCAGATGAGCTGGAAAAGGTTCAGAGGGAACCTCTGAATTGCCATTAAAGAGGTTCCATTATCAAGAGCCTTGTTAGAGCACAGCAAGTGGGCTTTTAAATCCATTAGTCCTAAAACAGATTCTTGTTCCTGCTCAGAACCAGCGGTTTTCTTTGCTCATCACTCACAACAGCCTTTTCTTCTCTTAGCACTGACATTCAGTACCATCTTGCCATCTGATGGTGGCCAGATGCATTGCAACATTTGGGAAATGAATTTTCCTTAGGCCACCTTCAAATGGTGTGCAGAAGATGTGTGCATTTACTGCATGGCATGGATTTCTGGGTATTCTCTCTCTTCTTGTAATGTACAGGGTTTAATGAGACAATGACTCTTCTCTGCTTGAAAGTTGAAGTAGATACTTAACATTGCTGCCTAGCTGTATTTTTATCATTTAGGAGAGACATTATCAATATTTTATGACATTTAAGATGAAACCAAAGAGAATACTCTAATACTTTAGGGAAAGATATCTATTATCATCATGGAGAGCAGCTTCATGCTGGAGGCACCACTCATGGAAGTCCCTGTGAGTCCTGTTGCAGCTGTTCTTCTGCTTTTTTACCTGGATTCCTCTTTCTCTCTCTCTCACACACACACACACAAAGATACATGGACAAACACTTCTGTGTCACTGGTCATTGGTCACATCTCAGCTTTCTCCAGGCCAATCAGGGATGGATGATTTTCACTGAAACAACCCTGAATGCTCTTTTTCATGCCTTCTTATTACAATGAGGAAGAAAATGTGAGTGTGCTCCAACTATCAAATCAGGATTGTGATAGATGTTTCAAAAAAATCAGGACAGTGACTGCATCCATGTGACTGAAGTCCCACCCAATGTAAAAAGGGTTGGGGCTTCAATCACATGGTCATAGCCAACTTCTGGGTTTTGATGCCCTCCATTGCTGCTCTATCATATTTAGATAAATATATTCTTTGAGACTGAAATTGATGTTCTTTCCTGAAAACATTATAATAGAAACCAGTGGGAATTGTGTATCCTTGGTACACACATAATGTTGTCTAACATGAGATTAGAAATGTGAACAGCAGTTTACCTGTTCAGATGGAAACTTTGGCCTGTGACTGCAGAAACTGAATTTGGCATAGGGTACAAAACTAATGAAGGCGATAAAAAAATTATGCAATAAAATGTCTGAGTTTCTGAGCTGTTTCTGAAATGAGAATTAGGATTAATTGAGACAAGATTTTTTAAAAATGAGAAATTAAACAGTGATTGGCAAGTGAAAATCACAGAGAAACTTATAATTCCTACATTTTTCATTAAAAAATCATAGGGTACAACATTTCATGTTAATATTTTATATTAAAAAATTTAAAAATGAAATAAAAGTTATTCAAAGAACTTTGGGAGCTTCTTCTCCTATGTTTGCAATTGTGCAATAATTTATGCCAGTTTTACAATAATACTACCTTTAAAACAGAATTTAGTTCACATAGATACTTGAGTTTACTTCTTGCAAGCTTGTATGTTGACACATTCCCCAATGCACATCTTTCTCCTCTGCTTCTCCTCTGCTTTCTCCCTGTCAGAAATATTAATTATAAGCTTAAGTTAGTTTAATATGGATAATTTCTTATTCTTTGCAGAAATTATTCCCAGACTTTACATAAACATGCCTTAAATACACAGTTCTCTATGAAAATGCTACCTACTATATTTACCAAGACCTCTTTCATGCACATAAAGACTCAGTATGCGAGCAACAGGAAAATAATGAGCACTTCTTGATGATTAAAAAATGTGGATAAAGAATCCTATTTTCTTTCCGAATGGGCAGAATAATCAACTTCAAGACTAGAAAAGGAAAGCTCAATCTCTGCCTACTTGTCCATGTTTCATTGCAGGAACTTCAACCAAGGTTAGGTGGTCAGTCCAAATATGGAGTGGAATAATGATAGAGAACTTGGACAAATTGTTCTGGAAAGCTCCTGCATTGAAAAATATGATATCCCCCATTCTGGGAGATGGCTGAGAAGCTCCTTTTTTTTTTTACAAATACCTTGGAGAGGTAGCATTAATAGTGCTGACATCTGGATGTCAGCAAGACAAAGTGGGAATCTCCTTTGAGTCAAGTAAAACAGCTGTGACTTCATAGAAGTGTTTGGCCTTTTTCCAGAAATGGAAGAAGGTGGTTTTGGGGTTTTAGCTGTCCTTACTGTGTGAGTTTTTGCTCTTCCTTTTTTTGGCTTGTTTTATAGGGTTTTTGTTGTTGTTATGCTCAGGGACTGTCAGATGATGGATCTTTACTGTCTTTTTTTTGCAAGGGAGGGCAGTTTCTGTTAGGGTGATGGCCAGCTGCAGGTCCATCTCCAGTAGTATAGGCTGAGTTAAGATACAGCTTCCCTGAGAAGGGAGAGCTTTTAAGTCTGCGTTACTCCTGTTTCCTGGGTGCATTTACCTCTGCTGTTTCTTTTGGGTTTGGGTCACAGTTGAATAGTGATGGAACCTGATTAGTTGGCTTATACATGGTTGTTACTTAAGATCCACCATTTCAGACCTCCCAGTCAGTAAGTGGAGAGTGTGGTTTTCTGGAGTAAAGACTTTGGCATTAACAAGCTTGCTCTTTGAACTTGGGCTTAATTTTGGACCTGAATTTTCAACAGAATTGGTTGGGACCCAAGTTGGGAGGAAAGAGGAGCTGCTAGATACTAGGGATGTAAGCTGGGTTAGTGCCCCTAGCCAACAGTTAATGGAGGCACTTGGGAAGTAGCTCTCTAGTGGGCATTTTTGTTTGATCTCTGCTGATCATTGGACCAGGAGGTGAACAGCGCACCAGACATTATGCCCCTAATTGGCCTCTCTTTGGTAGTAATTCTCAGACAGTTCTCAGGGAGATAAAATATCAGAAATAACACCTGGAGTGATGAATAAAGAAAGTGAAAAATAAACATTTCTGATCATGTTGCCATAGTGATAAGAGAGACAAAGCATTTTTATTTATCTTCTATCTTGGAAGACTGTTCTTCTGTGGTCTTTTTAGGGTTACAAACTCATTGCTGGGGTTGAGATAATATTGTGATCCTCTGCCTGGCCTTTGTGACAGAATTTTGAGCACAGAATTGCTCATATCTGTTGTACTCTTGCCTCTGCATGGACATTTGACCAGGGCATTGTCATACGTTGTTATCTGGGACTTCTTTTGGCCTGTGACATCCAAGGAAATATGTATGTCTCCATTATCTTCTCCCACTTACTGTTTGGAGTCCTGCCCAT
>JANHZU010009251.1:196886-216877 GCA_032468055.1 Acrochordus granulatus | reverse complement strand
TGTGGGAAATGTGTGGAATAGTGACTGGGACATTGTCAATGCCAACTGTCAAACTGCAGGAAGGGGAATTATCTGCAGCCTTTAAAAAGTCTGTGGTTCACACTCTTCTGAAGAGACATCTATGAAATCAGAGATCATGGAAACTATTAGCTGGTATCAAGCTTTTCTTTGTAGGCAAGGTTGTTGATTTGGTTGTGGCAGATCTCTCAGCAGTTTTTGTTATTACCACCCATGGTATCTTTTTGGATAGTCTGCTGGTGTTAAGGAAAGGAGACATTGTTTTACAACATCTGATTTTAATTTCTTCTGATGGGGGAGACAGTCTGGTGGTCTGAAATGTGTGAGGTACTCCAAGGGTATTTTCTTTCTCCCCTGATTTTTAACATCTATAAGAAGCTATGAAGTCATTTGATGGGTTTGATTATCAGTATCGTTGGTGTGCTGATGATCTCCAATTGTACATTGAATCCTAGGTTATGAGAGGATGTGTTTCAATGTTGCTTCATGGTATCTGGAACCTACCAAGATTTGGATGGTGGCGAATAAGCTGAAATTGAAGCCTAGTAAGTCAGAGTTGCTGCTGATAACAGCAGAATTCTCTGTCACCACCAGACTTGTTCCTTGTGAAGTAAAGCCTTGGGGCTTGGGGGTTCTTCTGCAATCATGATTTTTGCTTGAAAAGCAGGTTGAGGCTGTGATCAGAGGGACCTATGGCCACCTTCAACTGGTGTTCCATTTGCGATGTTACTTGATGTTGGCAGGACCTGGCTACACTAACTCATGCCCTCATTAACACTTGATTAGACTATGGTAATGTGCAATACTTGATGCTGCCTTTAAAGACTATTCAAAATATTCAGTTGTCAAAGTGCAGCAACTCATGTACTTTTCACCTCCTGGCACTGGAAAAGTATAGTTCTGGTTTTATGGACTCTACGTTGATTACAGATTACAGATACTTTATTGGTTAAATGTGATTAGACACACAAGGAATTTGATTCCAGTACAGAAGCTCTCAGTGTACTTGTTGTCAAACATTCAGTCATGTCTGACCCTCAGCCACTCTATGGATCAGTATTCTCCATGCCCTTCTGTCTCACACTGCCTCCTTCAGATCCACCATGGTCTGTGTCATCCTTTATAGTGTACAGCCAACAAATACTACAGCAACCCCTTCTCTTTTTGCTGATCATTCCCAGCATGATTGACTTTTTGAGTCAATCAGCTCACATGACACGGCCATTGTTTGGTGATCTTGGCTTTGAGTGATAGTTTTGGTGAGACTCAGTCTAAGACTTCTTTGTGATTTTTGCTGACCATGGGATGCATAATAGTCATCTCCAGTACCACAGTTCAAAAGCATCCACCTTTCTTTTATCTGCCTTTTTCAGAGTCCATACATAGCAATTTGAAAAATTATTGCATTGACGAATCTGCATTTGGTTAGGAAGTTGATATCTTTACTCTTCCGATGTTATTCATGCCAGACTATTGAAGTTCTTCCAAGTGCTATATGCCTCCTGATCTCAGGACTATGTGGTCACCACATTCATCAATTTTAGAGTTGAGGAAGCTGAATTCTTTTACTGTTTCTATGATCTCATTGTCGATCTGCATTCTGATCTATGTGTTCTCTGCAGTTGTCATTATCTTTGTTTTCTGGACGTTAAGGTACAATCCAAATTTTTTTAATCAGAATTAGCCACTCCAGATCTTCCTTCCTTTCCACAAGCAATGTTGTATCATCTGCATATCGGAGGTTGTTGATATTCCTACCACCAATTTAACCCAATAGTAAATTCCTCCAAATGTGCTTTTGTGATAACTATTTCAATGTATATGTTGAAAAATATAGGTGACAGGATGCAACCTTGCCAAGTGCCTTTTCCGATTCTGAACCATTTTATGTCTCCATATGTTCTTACAGTGGCAACCTGATCAGAGTACACTGATTGAATGAGCTGAATATGGTGTGGTGATATTCCCAGTTGTTTGAGACAGTTCCACAGCTTGTCATGGTTGACACAGTTGAAGGCTTTTGTCAATGAAACACGTATAGAGGTCTTTTTATATTCCTTTGCTCTCTCCATCATTCAGCATGGATTGACAAAATGATCACGTGTTCCTCTTCCTTTATGAAATCCCGCATGTACATGAGGCAGTTCTCTGTTAGTGGTTGGATTCAAACTTTGCTGGATTATCTTCAAGAGAATTTTACCCACGTGTGGTATCAAGGCTGTGGTTCAGTGATTGGAACAGTCTTTTGTGTCACCTTTTTTGGTATTGGGATAAATATTGACCTTTTCCAATTTTTAGGCCACTGACCAGATTTCATACACTTTGGCAAAGCACTGTCAGTGCTTTTGTTGGCAGTGATCTCAGTAACTCTGTTGGAACTCCATCGACTCCAGGGGATTTGCTATTAGCAACTGGCTGAGTGCCCACACTGTTTCCTCCTCTAGGATATCTGATTCCATTTCTGATAGGTCAGCTTCACCTCCTATGGCTTGGTCTTTTTTCCATTTGAGTAAAGTTGTTCTCCATATTCCTGCCATCTTTCTCTGACTGCTTGTTGATCATGCAATTCCTGCTCATCCTGTCCTCTGACCATAGCTTTTCTTGCCATAAAGATGTTTCTGGTCTTCTTCATATAATTGAAACACCCTCCTGTGTGACCTCTCATGGCTGCTTCCTCCAGTTTCCTGCATTGCTCAGCCCAGAACTTTTATTTTTTTCTTGCCTCTCTCTGGAACTTTGCATTTAGTCTTCATATTTCTTCCCTGTCACCAATGCCTTTTGCTTTCCTTCTCTCCTCTGCAGGAGAGCTAACTGATAACCAGCTAGCCAATTTTGTTGGTTTCTTGTATGCAATATGTTCCTGGGATACGTCAGTGATTTTTTTTATTTCCTCCCATAGTTCTTGTGGTTGAGTTTCTATGATGTTGAGTAGTTCAAAATCTGTTCTTAACTTCAACTGCATATGCCAGGGGAATCTTCTCGATGTTAAATTTCTGAATCATGAGTGATCATTTGACACTGCAGCATCTGATCTTGGCAACTAGTAGTTCATGGTCTGACCCACAGTCTGCTTCAGATTTTAAACATTCAGGGAATGTTTTCACAGCAAGGATGGAGCTTTTCCACTTCTTTTGGCATAAGATGTATACACATAAGATGGTTTTGATGTTTTCCATTTGGTGAAGTCCAAGTGTATGATCGCTGCTTGGGTTGTTCAAATCATATGTTCATTATGCTTAGCTGTTGTTTGTGGCATAACCAAATCAGAAGTTCTGCCTCATTTCATTTGCCAAGGCCAAACTTGCCTGCAATCCCTGTTTCTTTTATTTTTCCCATTTGTGCATTAAAATCACCAATAATATAAATAATGTCTTTCTTTGGTGTTTGTTTCAGAGTTTCCTGAATTTCAGCAAAGAATTCTTCGATGTTCTGTAGTGCTGAGTCTGAAGTGGGATTGTGGAATTGTTATGTTGTGAGGTTTTCCATTGATAAGTATAGTCCTTTCGCTGACTGTTCAAAAATGTTCTATGGTTTGGCCCACTTTTTTATGCAGTATGAAACCTACTCTTCTTCTTCTGATGGTATCATTGCCAGAGAAGTATACACTATGATCATCAGAGTTGAAAAAGCCACAGCCAATCCAATTAATTTCGCTGATGCCTAGAATGTCGATGTTGATCCTATTCGTTTTGTTTTTAACAATATTTACTTTGCTAGGTTTAAGCCGTTGATGTTCCATGTTCCTAATTTGAAGACCGTTGAGCAGTGCAGAGATCTCTCTTTGCTGGGGGCTGTGTCAATGGCTAGGGGGTTGTTAGGATTTACCCCATCCATGTCATGTATGCTTCTGCTGCTATGATCATCTCTTTGCTGTTCCTCTAGTTTTATTGGTACCTCTCAGGCAGGGGAACTCCTGCTCAGTACTGTATCTTCCACATCTACCAGTTGATCCATAAAGTTTTTTGTTGAGGAAAACTGAAGTAGGTCGTCAGGTCTTTCTCCAGGCCAGAGCCATGTTGGCTAGTATAATAGGCTTATGCTATTCAACCTCCCCTACAATCTCGGCGAGGTATGGTTGGACTCTGGGGGGAGTGTATTTGTAAGACAACAGTAAATAACATGAACAAAATAAAACAAAATTTGTGTATTCAAACAGAAAATGTGCATCAAAATGTACAGCCAGTAGAAAAGGAAATAAAGGAAAGTGCAGCATGTCAGCGGTAATCTATTGATAAGTACATACACACATTAGACAAAACTTCCAGATTAATTTAAAGTTCCTTGCACTGTAGGAGCCGCTGGGTCCTGTCCTACAGCATGAGTTAAGTGATTGCAGATGAGTTTGCAGGTATAATTGAAGGTACTGGTTTTGTTCTGTAAGACTCTCTATAGCTTGGGACGCAAATACCCTCAGAACCACCAACTCCAACCATTCTGGCTTGCTCTGTTAGAATAACCAGGGGAAAACTGCTGTTGATCCCCATTTTGGAGAAGTGGGGGCCAAGGCCTGAAGTGAGAAGGCGTCACTTTCCTTTGGCGGTGCCAACACTGTGGAGCAGCCTCTGGTAGAGCTTCCCTGCGGAATTCCTGGAAATGGCTAAAAGCGTTTCAAGAAAGGTTTCCTTTGAGTTTACATGTGGTACAAGCTTCTCTTTTTTTATTTCATTGCTTTATCTTTTTACGGGTTTGTTTGTTATATGCTAGATTGTGTTTCCTTTATATGTCATCAGGGACATTTTGATTTCTTCTGTGTAGATTCCATTCTGTTCCGTTCCATTCCATTCTGATTTCAACAGAGATAGGGATGTCTTTAATAAAAATGAGTTAATTGAACGTTTGACTTTCCATTCCTAGAATCCTGGCCGTTCCTGGCAGACTCCCACTCAAGTAATGACCAGGCCAGGCTGCACTTGTTCATTTGTTGAATTTTTATTCTGTCTTTCTTTCCTGAGGAAGTTAGCCAAGTTTAGAGAGAGGTGATCTTAGTAAATTGTGCATTGCTTCAGACTGAAACTGGTTTGGAAAAGAATCCCTCTATTAAGTTCTGTAGGCATGCCACTGAGAACAAATAGGGAAGGGGGGAATCTGTTTTTAAGTGCCTTGATGGATTTTCTCGCCATAATAATAGCTCAGGATAACTAGCCTGGTTGCAGGTCCTCCTCGTAAGGTCTGCTTGATCAGTTGTTGTGGATGATTTCTTACTCTGTCTTTCCACTTCTGATTTGACAGAAATGCCTAGAGCTAAAAAACAGCCTGTTGGCCCGGCAAAAAGGGGTTCAGTCATCGCTGGAACACCTCAAAGCTCTCATTAGACTGATACAGAATGAGCAGCTGCTTCAGGTTACCATGACAACGACCTCCTCCTCCTCCTCCTCCTCCTCCTCGTCCCTGCTGACTGCCCCTTGGACCAAACCACCTTCTGCCTCGGCTGCCACTGCTCCCCAACACTTGCAGTCGACACAGGGCAACAACTGACGGGGACCGCCTCCCCCGCATCTGTGGGCCCCCCTCTCTTCAGAAGAGACCCAGTCCAACCCACCAGGAATGCTTTAAGCGCAGGCAGGTATAACGAGAGAAGAGGTGCATCCAGGGGAAAGGAAAAAACCAAACCTGGGGAAGCACGAAAATCATGTTGGTCTTCTTCCGTGTCCCAGAGGGTGGGGGGGAATATAATAATCTGACCGTTGAGTCCCCCATGGCAGCTCAGTGTCACTGCTACCTTTTTCCACTGCTGAGAATCTCAGTGCTTACAACCTTCCCTTCCCTTCCCTTGGATGCGTTGGCCTTAAATGTAATGAATGCAGAAGAAGATGGTGCACCCATGGCCAATGCAAAATGGCGGCATGGAGAGGCAGAAAGGGTGCCTGCCTCCTTCTCGGGGGCAGAGCCTCTCTGGGCAGAGAAACAGGTTGACAGGCAACCCCTTAGTGTGCAAGTACAGACAGATGGTAGGTGGGGATCAGAACGGAAAAGTGTGGCTTTCCCTTTAAAAAAGGTGAATACTTTGGAACCTGGCATGGATTCCTGATTTTTTCAAAATGATCAAGTGTCGTTTTCATTCAGGGCTATAGAGAAGAGGTACATTTGTGGACACTTTCAGAGCCTTCAAAATCAAATCTTTTGTTTTCAGTATTATAGTTGAGAATTGCAGATATTTAAAGAAAAATGTATGAAATTTACCATTTCTACTTAAATATTGAAGTATTTTCATGCTGAGGCTTCTGTATATGCGTTCTGGAGTATTGAAAGAGTTATGCCTGTAAAACCCTTCACTTTAGTGGGTGCTCTTAATTTATTTTACTATTGATGTATTTTTCTCATTGGGGATGTTTTGGGGGTTTTCTGCTATTGTTCAAGGTTTAACAATATGGACAAATATCTTCATCAGGTTGGATCTTTTTTTGCTGAGGGATTGCTTTCAGGGGGTGTCCATAAGGTAAGGTCAAAAAAGTCAGGATGGCAGCTGGGACAGTGCAGTCAGACTGTCTCATCTGCCTCACAAGAAAAGCTTTGATTGCAGAGTCATATCTGCCATTTTGAATTATTTTACCACATCCTATAGCAGACATGGTTGGTTTTGACCCCCCTTTTTTGATGGAAGAAAGCAAACAATATTAGTTATCGCTGCTTTTTATTTACCAAGACAGTACAAATGATATGCCAAAAAATTTAACTCTTTTGTACTGCTTTTTTATTGTAAAATAGGAAATGTGGGGAAAATGTTGTTTTTTTCCCATATGTGCGGAAGTATCTGCTAAAATTTACAGGACAGGAAATAAACTGCCTCAAGAGGTAATTTCTTTTATTGGATATATCAGGAGTTTGAGGGGGGTATCTGATTGTGAAAACTTTTTTAAAAATTTCTTTTTATAATTTTGTTAAATTTGAACACATGTAAAACATTAGCTTTAGCTTGAGAAGATGCTAGAAAATTGCCTATATTTCATTTGACTTTTCACTAGCTAGTCTTCCTGAAGCAACCAAGCTCAGATTGGGCCCAGTGTCGGTCAGATAGCCTATGCTGGCACCCTGAGGCTTAACCTCTCCAGTTCTTGATGATGAGCAAATGAGTTTCTTGTCAGTGTGGCTTTTCTTTTTATGACTCTGTTTCTCCTTTGCTTCCAAAGGATCCCCACTTCAAAATTCAAGGGTTGAAGGGGAGATTTAAAGTGTTCTGATTAATATAATAAAGATTAAATTGAAAGTAGCAGAGTATTTTAATAGCATTTGTTAAGGTTACTTTTTTTAGCAGAGGGATTGGTGCTGTTTAATTTTTTAAGGCAGCCTACGGACTTGCGGACTTGGCCAAAAACATAAGTGCTCCTAAGAAGTAATATGGTCATCCTCAAAGGGAGGGCAGCAAGAAAGATGAGCTTCACCCCTCCTCAACGGTGCCCCGTATTTAGCTCCGTCAAAAGCAAGGCTGAGCCTCTGTGTGCCACAGGCGAGATTTCTTACCTTCGCCTCTCATACGGTGCCGAAAAAGTCAAAGGAAGTTGTCTTTTTCCTGATGGATTGAAAGCTGCCCGTCAGAGGCAGCACACAAGCCCTTTTATCCATTTTCACAACTCCGGGAGAAACTGTGCAGTACTATACAAATCTATTTTAATACACTTAACACTCTGTTGAACAAGATTTTTATATTCTTTTATTGATGAACAAAAGTGAATTAAGTAAAACAGTTGCGATACATTGGTTAGGTACTGTATATCAGTTTATGCATTTGAACGTAGCTTGCAATGTAAATGTTTGGGGGGGTTACATTTCTTCTTTCCTTCTCCGATGAATTTAAGAAAAATAAAAGGGGGGAAGCATAGAAAGTTTCTTTATTGGAAAACCTTTCTGAAAAAGTGCTTTTCTGGGACTCTTAAAAAGTAGTTATTTTGGAAAAGGGACTGTCCCGTGGATAGTGTGCATAGAAAACAAATTGTTTGTCTTAAATATACCAATGTAGTTTACTTCTTTAAAATGAATTAAAATTGACTGACAGATTTAATACCAGTGTGGTCACTGAGGTGTACATATATTTTTCCAAACGATGCATATGCGCTCTTGTAATTCAGATAAGAATTATTTTGTCATCCTTTCTGTTACCTGTTTTTCACCTTTTTATTCTTAGTCCTTTAAGAGAAAAATATCTTCTGTCCAACAGTCCTTAAATGAACTTTGCTTTGCACTGTCCAACATTTGCAGGCAGTGGAAAGGACAACAACTACAAGAATGAACTTTATAAACCAGGCACTTAAAATGAAATAAACAAAATCTACCATGCCTTTTAGTTGTCTTCAGTATTTGATTTTTGCTCTTCTCTCTATATATACCCATAGTCTTAAAAATAACACTAATGTGTTTAATCTGCAGTGTTATAAAGTACAATTAGACCTTGTCTTTGGCACATTAAAAATACAGTCTTTTTCCCATCATTGGCAAAATGTTCCAGATTCAAAATGCCCTATTTTGAGGCTAAACTCTGCTCCAACTTTACTGGAAATATTTGGATATTATTATTCTGACAATGTTAGTTCCAGGCTTAAAATAATTCTATCTCAAGCCTGGGACATTTTCAGAATGGTTAAAATTGTTATTTTCAGAAGTATTAAAAGACATCACAAACATTATAATGTGGAAAAATTGTAAAAAAAATAATGAGCTATACTTTAAGAAAATTAGAAATTGATTTTGTAAGATACACATTCTCAGATGAACTGAAACTTTTCAAAAGGCTTCAACATCAGGTGACCAGTGTGTAAAAAATGGAATTTTCTGCTGTATTTAGATTGCATAGGAATGTGAGCGTGGCTGAGCTATTTTTTTTTACCCTATCTCAAAACCCTCCTAACCCTTTTCAGTCAAACATTGTGGTCCTGTAGGGTGCCATTTCAAGAAAATGCCCATAGTGAAATAAATTCAGTTGTTGATACTGAGTTCACCATTTGCTTTTTCTCTGACTATCCAAGTGAGAAGCTGGAGGTCAGATGAAAGCAAGTAAAGTATCTGCAAATAAATGCAAAAAAGTGCTGGGATGCGCTGCCTTCTGAAGGACTGTGTTTCCCCTTTGCATCTGTGTTGAGTTCTAGTGTTGATTTGGGTACCCAAATATTTCTGATGATATGAAGTCCAACTAAATTTGGTGTTCCAGGGATGGATTTTTTTGAATTTAGATGTAGCGTGGTTATAGCACACTTGGCTTTACTTTTGTGGACACATCAATGTTATTTGCATCAAATGGTAGGATCTGTTTTCTTGGATATTTTCCAACACTCCAATCTAGTCCACCACTCTGGGATTTTCCACCCAACTTCCCTTTCCAAGATCAGACACAGCTGGGTCCAGAAAGAATTATCTGGAAGCACTTTTGGATAAAGCTCTGCCACTGGATCAATGTGCAGCTGGGGGTTTCAGATTAGATTCAGTAATTTATTACTTTTCTAGAACAGGCTTGGGTCTTTCTAAGATTTTGTTATTGTCTGAGAAATTAAAAAAAGATTAGTCGATAGAAACAATCATAACATGATGGTTAAGAGAGAAGCATCCTGATTTTTTCTTCTTGTTTTTATTCCATTTAAGACTAATGATGTCCATTTTTTCTAGTTTTTTGCTTACCTGTATTTAAAAATATTTTCCTATTTTAAAAATGTTCACAAAGAATCCTTGTTAATCTCTTTCCCCTTTCTTTTCCCTTAAACAGTCAGGATCTTGAAGTAGGAGCCAGACTACACTTTGATTGTAATGCATTGCATTGATAGTGTAGTGTACTTAAAAATTCTCCCTGATTATTATATAGTTAATACATAGAAAGGATATGCAAAAGAAAATAATCAAATCCCACATACAAATTTGCATGTTCATGTGCTTGTTCCTAGCATATAATGATTTATCCAAGTCTATTTGTATAAATTAAGATATCAAAGGATTGTCTCTGCCTGATCTTGGGTAAAAACTCATTCATCTGAAATCTGACTTTAGAGGTCCTTTTCTACCTCACTTAGCAGGATATCTTGGTCCCAGAAAGCCCCAATAGGAACAGCATCATGTGAGGAGTTGAAGCCAGAAAAGGTGGGTAATTTTACAAACAAACACAAAGCAAAATGAAAAGCTGTGAACTATGGAACAAAGCGGGATTACTCCTAAAGAAGCTGCAACACATCAGAGAGAATGTGTTCTTCTTTTCTTTTCATCTACTTTTTTATTATCCTGATTGCAAAATGAAGCCTCTGTTTGTAGAGAGACTCAAAAAACGAATGCCATTCCACCAAACTTGCAATCCAGTTTTAACCAAATAAAGATGATTAAAGATGACATCAACATGGGACCAAGGAGACTCAAAGATTTTGAAGGCACTTAGAAATTCTGGGGTAAGGGATTCAAACTGGTTTAGTTACAGGTTCTTGAGAAGAGGATATTTTCTCAACTGCAGTGAAAATTCAGAAAGGCTTTGATGACTAATCCCATCATGAAGATGTTATAATCTGCCTTCATTCACTTTTGCCATTTCATCTGTGTATTTAATGAAACTTTCTCTTTCAAATCTCTTTCAAGATTTTTACTCAGAGTTGTAATGAGAATGTCAGTGCTGATGTTAGGCAAAGTAACCTCTTGTTGTTCAAGAAGATACAAAACATCCTGCTTCAGCAACAGGAAAATCTAGGGAACCCCAATTTTCTTCTGGACCCCCTGTGGATAGATCACCTCTGGAACACAGCTACTTTCTGCCCCAAAAGATTTACTTCTGAGAGTTGTCTGGATAGATTAGAATTTTGAGGAAAAAGAGGGATATTCCAATATTTTTGCAAACCATTCATCTCCAAAATAGAATATTTTGAACATTCCTATAATTTTTTTGTTTCCTTAGTCATTAAAAAATCAGAGGGACTGCCATTTTCCACTCACCCCTTTTTACCACCTTCACTAATTCCTTGCCCCCACAAGTCCCAGGAAGGAAATTGCTGTTATGAATGAGATCAGGGATCATTGATTGCTAGTTTCTGCTAGTTTTATGCTGTTGATGGATATGGCCAAACAAGATCATAGAGATGGATTGTCTAAGAAGTCCTGTTTTTGCAGGACTTCTCTAGAACTTTGTTTCAGTCACATAGTTAGAAAGAATTGTAAGCATTCCAGCAAGAAATTCATTTTGTACCAGGTATATTAACTAGAGAGTAAATTACTTTAACCATATGCAAGACTGGGTCTGCTTGAAGATCTTATGCTCTGGAAATCATTTGACTAGAAATTATGGACTGGATTGCAGAAACCATAAAAAGGCAACTTAAAGGTCTTATCAAAGAGTAAAAACGTTATGAGAATGTCAGCAGCTAAACGAACCTCTGATCTTTTAAGTCACTGCTTCTTAACTTTGGCCGTTTTAAGATATTGGACTTCAGCTCATAGAATTCCCCAGCCAGCATTCCTCATTCTTATTTAGGCTTGTTAGAGGCACAAGCTAATGGGGCATCTTGGCTAGTCACTATGACGAGTTGCTAACCTCTTAGCCCACTATCACAGGGTAACTTTTGCAGAAATAAAATTAGAGGAAAACTGTTAAGGCAACATCTTGGGCTGCTGGAGAAAAAGCCTGAGTTGCAGACATTCAGATGGACAGGTACTAAGACAAGAAGCAGCAGCAGCAAAGCCAGCAAAAGAATCCTGTAATCATCCTTTATGTATTCCCTTATCTTTGCATCCTTGGAGTCCCTTTAAAAATATTAAAACAGATTTTGAATTTTAAGAATGAATGACCTTTTTATCCTGTCCAACATCAGAGTTCATTAGAAGGAAAGATACTGAAGTTGAAGCTCAAATACTTGGGCCACCTAATGTGAAGAGAGGACTCATTGGAGAAGATCATGATGCTGGGAAAGATTGAAAGCAAAAGGAGAGTTGACAGCAGAGGATGAGATGGTAGATAGCATGGTCAATGTGATGAGCATGGACTTGGGCGGAGTCCGGGAGGCAGTGCAGTATGGGGAGGTCTGGAGTGCTGTGGTCCATGGGGTCGTGAAGAGTCGGACGTGACTGAGTGGCTACCAACATCAAAGAAAGGAAGTTGTTTGTCCAAGAAATCCATATGTATTAGCTTCCTGACCATTCTGAAAGCAAAGGTTTCATTTTATGAAACTAGGTTCATGATGGAAATGACTTTAAAAGCAAGAAGTGTTGCTTTTAAATAAAGAGTTCTTCTTTATTCAGCCATCTAAGTTGGACACATCTGATGCAAGCTTCTTCATTTCTACAGTGAAGTCTTGTAACAAAGAAGAAGGAGGTATTCTTCTCAGAATATTCCTTGGCTGACTGTTCCCTCCTGCCATATGGTGATTCTACTCAGTACGTCTTTGGTTGACTTTTATTATCTAGAACAGGGATGTCCAACCTTGGTAACTTTAAGATATGTGGGCTTTTGGGAGTTGAAATCCATACATCTTAAATTTGCCAAGGTTGGACATGCCTGATCTAGAATAATAATGCTTAGTTGTAACGACTAGGTCAATTGTTTTTAAACTAGCACAAAATCTGTAGTTAATGTATTAAACCTCACAAGCAAAGACTTATGGCAGGTGGGAACAGATTTTTATAGGGGGCATGGTGGCACAAGTGGTTAAGATGCTGGGCTTGTCAGTTGGAAGGTCGGCAGCCCGAGTTTGAGACCCAAGCATGACTGTGCAACAGGGTGAGCTCCCAGTGTCTGCCTAGCTCTTGCCAACCTAACAGTTCAAAAGCATGTAAAATGCAAGTAGATAAATAGGTACCACCTAAATTATGCACCTTGCCAGCCACATGACCACCTCCTCCATGGGAAGCTAACAGTGTATTTACAGCCTTTGGACAAGGCTGGCTCTTTGCCTATGAATTGGAGATGAGCACCGCCACCTAGAGTCATAACTAGCAGGGGAAAATTTACCTATATTTTTGTATTTACAGAAATAGAAATAATAGCTCTAATTATCTCTGTTTCTGTAAATATAGGCTTCATTTTTCTCATTTATTTTCCATCAGCCAAGGGACCTGGGATTTGTATTTCTAGAAATGGAGAAGTGTGTTTGTTTTCTTCCAGAAATTCTGAATCAGACCAACCAGGCAGACCAATAATGTGGCTGCTTGAGAAAGATACACATGAGCCAGAACATGGAAGCGAGTCAATTCTGGGGGAAGACATGCCTTTGTTCGTTACATTGTCCAAAAAAAGTGATCCTTGTGTCTTTGCTAGATGCAACACCCAAACCCAAAGGTTTTCATGAAATCCGAACACTTTTTTTCGATTTATTTTTACATTTGCTTTCACAGAAAGCCTTCTTAGTTTTCTCCTAAGGATGAAAGGCTCCATACTTTGTTCATGAGAGGCAATTTGATGTTTTTTAATGTCTTTAAAACACAGATAGCTAACTGAGGCTGCATTTTATCTCTTTTCTTCTAGACCAAAATCACCAGAACTGGCTATGGAATTGGTGAAGGCTGAAACCCCACTTTTATCTGTTGAAATTACAGTATCGCTAAAATTATTTTCAAAAAATATACACTTTAAGTCTTCGCTTAAGAGGTTTAATACATTAACTACTGATTTTGTGCTGACTTAAAAACTGTTGACCTCGTCATTACAACTAAGCATATCAGATAATAGAAAACCGTTCCTCATATGTGGCTTCATTTGTTCACGCTCTTAAATCAAAATGATTTAGCTGAAATAGAGCGGCTGTTTGCTGTAGTCTAATTATTATCTGCCCCTATCTATCTTCTCAATGGCAATTGTTGAATGTTGACATTTATTGAACTCTCCAAGCTAAAATTATCTTGCTTAATAGATGTCATTGATTCAATGTTTTGATTATTATCCTTTCATTCAGCATCTGCATCTCTGCCAATATATTTATTCTGAAAATAAGAATGTTACCTCCTTGTTCCTATTCATTACAGACTGTGCCAGGAAAGTAAACCTACTTTATGGTTTGGGTTCAGAGAAACCTCCTTGATTTTTCCAAAGTGCTTCATTTTCATTTGAACTGGAACAACCATCTTTTTTACTCAGGGCTGGCATTGTTCTACTTCACCTAGTCCCAGGGATGTATGGATACCACACATTCTGCTTGAAGGTTCATTCATTGCATGTCATGGTACCATTTTGTGAAAAATACATTCATTTTTTTTCTATTTCATACAAACAGTCTGTACAGGGTTTCCAGTCAGCAATAAACATAGATACCGTCTTTTTTCTAATCAAGGAAGTCAATTTAGCCATCTCTGCAAGTTCCATCATCTTCGCCAACCATTCCTTTAGCTTCTTGCCTGCCTTTGCATACAACTGAGCAACACACAACTGTTTTGAGGCAGACAAGGAAAAGAAAGGATGATCTATGTTTCCATGAACTTGGGAAGAATGTCTGAATCTAAATCTAACAGAATAAATGCAGAGTCTTCGGGCCTCTTCTGGACTCCTACACTGAAAATCACAGTTCTGAACTTTTGATCCATTTCTTTCATTGTTGGGAAAGGAAAAAAGTGCTGGACAAGCTACAGTTTTAGTAGTAGAAGGAGAGACTGCTTTCGCCCCTCCAAATAAAAATGGCAAAACACGGGAGAAGCAAAAGAGAGAATTTTATGACTTCTTTTTGGGGCAGTCAATTCTGGTTATTCATGTACAAAAGAGCTGCAGATTCAGTTGCAATACTGTGCCCACCATCTTGAGATTTTGACATCCTCTAAGGATGTCCTTGACTCAGAGCTTCCTTTCACTACCTCCTTACTTGACAGGATGATGTTAATTAAGAGGCAATTAACTTTGTGGGTGATTAAACATCTGCTTTAAACTAAGTCATTCTTGTTTGTTTAGAGCAGCTTTTCCAAATCTTGGAAACTTTTTAAAATGACTTCAACTCCTAGCATAGCTGGCTGGGGAATTCTGGGAGTTGAAGTCCACATATCTTAAAGTTGCCAAGGATTGGAAACCCTATTCTAAAGATACACTTATCCAAGGAGCACCTACAGATCTTGAATAAATCCAGATCTTGAGGCCCATTTGGGATTTTACTTTGTTAGAAATCACCAGCCTATCCTGACCACAATAAACCCAGGTTCTACATTTCTCTTCAAAGTTCTTAAAGAGTCCACACAAAAAATCAGCAATATTCTTCCCTATTTCAGAAAAAAATCAAGACAGCATCTCTTTGTTTCAAAAGGAACTGAGAAATTTATGAAAATACAGTTATCTACTCAGTTTGCACACAGAACATAAATGTCCTAAGAGAGTCCATTCTAATTTTTTCTAACAGCAGGGATGTATTTTGAAAAGACACTCTGTTGTTTTCCTTGTCAAGCTTGGCACAATTTAAGTATTCAATTCCACTGATTCTTCCTGGAAGCTTCTAAAAATCAGACAAATCTTGCAACAATTTTAAAGCCACTGGGGTTCAACTTAACTGCAATATTTACTCCCATTTATGTGCTGTCAATCATCAGCTTTCACAAAGTTTTGATTCTGCATGCTACAATTCCCCCTTTTTTTAAATTGTCCTATGTCCAACTGCAGCATGTATATTTCTGCAGATTACCCCGGTAATCACTTTTTGTCTGCAATGGAAATGGCCTGAAAATTGCTCTTTGATAATCGGATGATTTTGCTGGCGCCACGCTGCACAAAAGCTGGGATAGTGCAATTATCATTTGTAAAGAGAAACTCTTATCAAAGTCACTGCAGGAGACATTTCCAGGACTTCTATTGGAGTTGGGGAAATTTGAAACACATATTTCTCACACCAGAATTTTTCTTATAAACTCTCCTGAATAATTCATGAGACTTGATTTAACAGTACATTTCTTGACATGTATTGCTTAGAAAATTGCATTATCTTAAGGTATAGCTGTCTGGGCAACACAGAGCTAAAATCCTAAATGTTCTTTGAATGCAATTCAAAACTTTTATAATATTGTGTGTTTTTCTGCACAGAATCAGTCCCAACCAGCCACTAGCACTCTGGGGAGACACAACAGATGTACATTTTTAATCCCTGTCTTATTCCCAGCTATGCAGAAGGAAATGGATTTCTCACTCAATCAGTATTCACAGCTCAGGCATTAATGTCCCCGAAAAATAGACGGGCTGGTGAGTTCATGCATTTTTTAAAGGGCTTACAATGGAAGATGGTCCAGAGGGAGAGAATAGTTTGAGCACTGATGCTGAGCTAAGCAAACGAGTGGGAGGTCGTAGTACAAAAAACCAGAAGTCATGAAAGCTGTTGGCTTTTAATAAAATGTATGAATTTAAGAAGTACCGCCAAACTCCTGATTTTCTTGCTACCATAAATTAAAACAATTGTCCTCCAACGCCTGCCTTGTTACATGGGATTTGTCCTCCTGCCTCTGCCTTGCATAGAAGAATGGGAGGAGGGAGGGGGGTCCTTACAATTCTCCTTTTGATTTTCAAGGCAACCGTTCACCAGGCACTGTTCAAGAACTGAAGATTATGGGATAGAACTCAATAACAGCTCAACAAAAAGATTTACAGGCACCAGTGTGCTGAAGGATGGAGCCCTGTCGGGTGGCCAGATTAAATTCAAACTAAAGACATAAGCGAGATTAGAACTGGTCATTTTGTTGGAAATTGTTTCCTGACATACCTGGGAAAGGAAAAGCATAGAAATCAGAATATATACAACACATCTAGCAAGGTATAGGCATTGTGTGGAAAGGGTAAAAAAATCAAGATAGCAACCACAATTATGTGAGTTTGATCCCTTTTAAATCTGCATTGCATGCACAATGCACCAAAGCCCTTTTTTGAAAGTTAAAAAAATTTTTTATAATGTACATCTTTTCCCAAACCAATAAAGCACATTTTTCCTCTCTACAGATAGATCACTACAAATAAATTTCTCGCTACAAATAAGAGAAAATAAAACTGTTAAATTCACAGGAAGAACACAACATCTACAGAGTGGCTTAGGAACAGAATTCTAATGGAGTAGACAGGAATAATTCTGCTCTGGAAAAATATGTTAAAAACTATTCTTTCAATATTGTTATAAAAATAGCATTATACATTTTTATAATCGTATAAAAAGCAGACTCGCTTTTCAGAGTGAGACGGGCAGCATATAAATCATCACAAAACTGACAAGTTTTATGAACGATGGTAACAGAATCATATAGTTTTACCCCACACTCTCCAGGCTGCTCTTCCCATGACTGAGCTGCTTAGTCACAGTTACAGGAGCAAAAATTCCCAGAAGGAGCCCCCCTTCTTAGTGTGGCCAGGTTTTTCACTGAAAACCCTTCCTTGGCTGCTTGCTACTAAGAACTATGGTCTTGTAGAGTAGTAACAACAACAATACCAGAAACAGTAAAAGAAAGAAGTCGTTGACCCTAGGAAAAACATATTATTTTTCCTAAAGACTTAAGTGAAGAAGAAAATCTCAATGAGTTTCTTCAATGCAAGAGGAACATTAGAAAAGGGAAGTTTCTTTCCAACCAAACTTGACTCCTGGTGATTACATGTATGAGTACTGCTTCAACGCAGGTGGCTTCCAGTGATTTTTGACTGTTTCATCTAGCCTGGAGCCCTGGTATTTTCTGGTCTCCCATCCAAGAATAATTGGGCCTGATCATACTATTATAATATTGATTCAATATTTATCCTGCCTTTATTACTGGTCAACTCAAGAATATATCCAAAGTTCCCTCCTATTTTCTCCACAACAACAACATTCACACAGCTGGCCTGAGGGTGAGGGGCAAGCCCAGACCTAAGTGGCTTCCATGACCAGAAGTCATGGTCTCCTGGTTTCTAAAACCAGCCCGTTTGCCACAACACAAGACTCTCCTGCCTGAATGTGAAGATCAGCCAAGGGTTGAAGGAACAAAAGGATATAATAAAATTTGAAAAACTATGATGCTCTCTGTTTTGATTCAAGCAACATTTATTTTTCTAAGAAAACGTGTTATGGTTCATTGTAGAAAAATTGCACGGTGAGCCAAAGGCACCAATATTTTTTTAAAAATATCTATGCACCTAAAGATGAATAGAGTTGAACTATACTATGTGTGTCTGTGTTATTTTTGTAATGGGAATGTTAAAGCTACTGTTTTAAGCAAGGGGAATCCTATTTTCTTCCTCTTCCCCTGACATTTCAACCCGTGGAGCAGGCAGCTCTACTCTCCTTTGCTAGCTTCCATTTTTTTAGGCAACTGGCCAAAACTCTTAAGAAATAAAATACACACCCATAACTGCGTGGGAGACAGAATACATAGAGATTGGCATGCACCAATTTACATTTCCAGTTTACTGTATTCTATGTCTGCAACATCTATCCTATGTTGAACAGTTTCTTTCAGCATAGTATCAATATTACGGGCATGAATAAACTGCCCATAAACCATTTCCTCATTATTCAAAGGTTGGAAGAAAGTTACCAGAACAGGAACCAGATTTGGGGGATAGTAGAGGTCAGCAGCAGCTTTGACCTGAAAAAGCTAAATGGTCAATCCATGTCCCTGGGCAGGAACATCTGAAACCTGTGAGAAGCAAGGCCTAAAAAAGTCAGGGTTGGCTTTTGGACCCAGGTCTATTTTGCTTGTCTTTGTTCTTATTAAGCTAGGATGCGGAGGAGGAGGAAGAGTGACCCAATTCAATTTAGCCCCTGCCCTACCCATTTTTTGAAGCTTTTTGCAGCTCACAAGGCTGTGCAAAGTCCAGGGTGGTCTTGAGGAAGGTGTGGATCATGGCAGTGAGGAAAGAGTATTGCAGGAGTCACATATAAATTACTCTTTGTAGCAAAACATGCTATGATTGAAACAGGCTTTAGCAGCAGATTAGGATTGGTAAAAGTAGTGGGACACTGAGAATAAAAATTTCCTCTGGAACTGTCAGTCCTTTGAGGTGATCCAAGAAGCACCAACCACGACTACCAACTTTTATTGTAACTTTACAGTAACAGAATCTTACTTCTATCTTATTTATTTATTAAATTTGTATGCCCCTCCTGTCTTGCAATTCAACCTTACTTTTACTCTCCCCAAAACTAGGGAGGGATCCTTCTGAGAAGATTTCTCCACCTTTCTTTCAGACTCAAATTTATTTTATCAGACTTATCTGATGGCTTTTCCTCTTGTCTCCCAACATCATTACCCCAGATCATTATAGGCACCAGGGTGTCTGCAGATTATGATCAAAAAAGTCAAGATGGCTGCTATAAGGGGATGATCTAAGCTGTGCTCATCATAAACAAAAAAAAAAGGTGGAGCATCAATCACTCCATTGTGCTAACCATCTTTTTTTGACCATATCCTGAAGACATGCCTTTGGTCTGGTACCAGAAATACAATGTTAATCAGCTAACAATGAGTTTTAAAATTAAACAGCAACAAGATTGAGGATTTAATCTGCACCCACCATATGGAGAAAACACATCAGAAACTTCAGCACAGCATAATTTTGCTCAAGAAGTGCATTTATGATTTCTTTGCTCTTGGTCACCTGCAAGTTACTTTCCACACCTATAAGGAAACAAGGGATTCACCGGTTCTAGCTGAAAACTTCTCCTGAAGTGGCCTGTGTAGAGGAAAGGTGAACATAAACCGTAATTCAATTAGGTAAAAGTAAACACTTGCTTATGTTGAGTTTGACTCCTCCTTGATATGTCCATGTAATATTTGGTGCAACAGTAGACAAGATGAAGCTGAAAAAGGCAGCATCAGCAAAAAATTGCAGACCTAAACATATAAGAAAGACTATTGAAAAATGAGGCAAGATCTTAGTATATAACTGCAGAAGGTTTTTCCAGGTGTTTTCAAACACACATTCATTAACAGCTGAATGTGCTTGGTTATTTATGAATCAAGGTAAGCTAGATGTGGTCAAACATGAGATGGCAAGATTGAAAATAGACATTTTGGGAATCAGTGAACAAAAAAGAACCAGGAATGGGTGAATTTAATTCAGATGACCACGACATCTACTACTGTGGACAAGAAGCCCTGAGGAGAATAGC
>JANHZU010009251.1:176911-189064 GCA_032468055.1 Acrochordus granulatus | reverse complement strand
GCCACATTTCGTCCCCTTCTATTTGCAGGAAGTGATGGGACCGGTTGCCGTGATCTTAGTTTTTTTAATGCTGAGTTTCAAGCCAGCTTCTGCCCTCTCCTCTTTCACTCTCATCAAGAGGCTCTATAGCTCTTCACTTTCTCCCATTAGATTAGAAGGGTATCATCTGCTTATCTGAGTTTGATGATATTTCATCCGGCAATCTTAATTCCAGCTGGTGATTCATCCAGCCCGGCATTTTGCATGATGTACTCTGCATATAAGGTGACAATATATAGCCTTGTTGTACTCCTTTCCCAATTTTGAACCAATCCATTGTTCCATGTCTGGTTCTAACTGTTCCTTCTTGACCTGCATACAAGTTTCTCAGGAGATAGGTAAGGTGGTCTGGTATTCCCATCTCTTTAAGAATTTGCCACAGTTTATTGCGATCCACACAATCAAAGGCTTTAGCGTAGTCAATGAAGAAAAAGTAAATGTTTTTCTGGAACTCCCTTGCTTTTTCCATGACCCAGTGAATGTTAGCAATTTGATCTTTAATTGCTCTACCTCTTCAAAACCCAGTTGTACTTCGGGTAGTTCTTGGTTCACATACTGCTGAAACCTAGTTTGTACTGTTTGAGTATAACCTTGCTAGCATGTGAAATGATTACTTTAGATGCACATATTTAAAGGAAGTATATTTCAAGAACTATGGAACAAAACTATTTTTAACATTAGACAAAGATAAATCAAAGCTAAAACTATTGTCATGGATCCTCTAAACCAGGATACAGGATTGTAGTACAAGCATATACTTCATCAGTTGCCTACATTCCTAGAAAGAGCAGGACATGTCTCCAGGAAAGTAGAAAACCACAATAGTTCACTTCCCACTGCTGCTGAAGCATGAACTTAATTAGGTTTTCTGGATTTTCCATGCAAATATAGGACAAAAGATGACTCGTTTGCTAACAATGGGTTACAGCTTGCTGTTCTTGCTGAAAAAATAAATCTGTGAGCACACTGTAAGACTGCCCCTTTTCCTGTTTATTCAACCACCTTGTGGTGCCCTGTTATTATTGCTAGAAATTGAAGATCCAAAGGAGAATAGGCAAAAGAGAATGCCCACAGAATGTATTATTTCAGCATTACCTTCTGACTATGGAGCTCACCATACAGAGAGGATCATTCCAATGTTTCTCAACCTTAGCAGCTTTAAGATGTGTGCACACATGTGTGGAATTCTGGGAGTCGAAGTCCAAATATCTTAAAGTTGCCAAGACTGAGAAACTCTGGGATAATCTGGTTACTCTGCCAGCTGTGTCCTCACTGCTTGGATAATGCCAAGTCAAAATCATGGCAACTGGTTATGAAACACCAAATGCATTGGTTGATGATTACAGCCACAGTGCAGGTTCTTTTTTTCCTTCAGTGTCTCAGATGCACAATTCCACTGGAGGGGTTATTCAAGCATGTTTATGCACACAAAACATTTTGTGGCCACACTACAAACAAGGACAGTACAATACTCTGGGAAGTAGCTTCAAAGTCTCGTGTTGGTTGTGGTGGGAAGTGCCTAAGTCTATAAAATGCATCCTAAACTAAATCAGGCATATCAAAATCCACGCAGACCTGAGAAAAATAAAAATGGCTGGAAAATTACATACCAAATCACTTCTTCAGGGATGCTCAAGTGCACATATTTCAGATGGTCTCTCAATTCACTTAAGTAATTCAGATAGATCACCTTTTTTCCAAACTTGTGACAGAAAAGAAGTTCTATCAGGATCAAAATCTGGAATAAGAGGAACATCTGAACTTTTTATTATATAGAACCAGAGTGACACAAAATGACGGAAGGAACCATAACACAACACGCACGCATATTCATATGATCAAATGTATGCACATCATGCTGTGATCAATCTGATTAATTAATCATTAATTAATTTAATTTAATTAATAATGATGAATTAGTGTTATTTTATCAAAGTAGAAAACTTCACCTTAAAAATATAGGAAAATGCACGTGCTATTAGAAGATTCTCATTTGGCAGTGATGCCCCAGCTGGGCCCAGAGGCTTCCCTGAGGAAGGGACATTTGTGTCAAAAAATCAAAATGGTGTCCAGGTCTGCTCAGTCAAAGCCCTGCCTCATTTTCTCATTCAAAGTGAACATGGGAAAGTGCAATTCCACAGTGCCCTTCAGCATGGTATCTCTAGGAGGGCCTGGAACCCCATTGTGAAACACCAGTCATCTTGCACAATCCTTCACATAACTTTCCTTGTAACTCCATCTCTTTTTTTTGAAAGAATGATGAAATCATGGACTCCATATTAAAGCCCAAATCAAAAAACTGGTGTCAAAGAAATTTTCCTTTCTTCTTTGAGAAAGATTTCCCTTTCCTTATTAATACTGTCACACATCAAATCATCAAACCTCTCTGCAGATCAGAGTGGTTGAATGCATTCATTTGTGCAAATTTACAAATGAAAGGGAAAAAGGAACAAAAAATAGGACTGATAAAAAGCAGTTACCGGAAGCATAGAGCTTTTTGTTTAAAAAACCCACACAGTATTCAGACTCATATCCTTTGAAAACGCATCTTTCTTCCTCACTCCTTAAAGTACAATTTGAGAAATAAAACCAAAGGAAGAAATATCTAAGCCCAAATATGCAAACAGCTCTGACTTCTTTCAAATTAACACGTCCATTTTCAATACTTCGATTTTACTAGTCAAAGTAACCATTTAAATCAATGCAAAAACACACCCAATATCAAGTGTATCAGAAAAGCCATAAATTGGAATTAAAATGGATTTTAAACATTATTGACTTTTCTGGAAATTATTCTGCAAAATGCTTATCAGGAAGAAAAGCCTTTTGCAATTAATTCAGAATAGCACAGAAAACATGTATGTTCGAGCTCCCTCTACTGGATACATGAATTCAATAACATTCATTCTTTAATGAGAGGGAATTAATTGACCCAAAGAGAAAGATCAATTGCTAAATACTAAAGAGAAGTGCTTTTTTAGAATTTACTGTATATCCTTGATTTTCAGTGTACCTAACCCTATGTAGGCTTTTCAATATACTAGCCAGTTATTCTCCCCAACACCAAAATGGTCCTTGGAGATCTTACTAAACATCATTAATCAACAGTTCTAGCAGATAATTTGTTGTTAAGCTTGGGAGTGCTCTCATGTTCTATCAAACATGATATCACATGTGTATCCAAGGCAGAGATGGACAAATCAGAAGAGATTCAGAGGGTGATTCAAATGTGATACAGAGATTTGAACACGTGCCCTATGAGAAGAAGTTGAAGGAAGTTGGAAAGTTCAGCCTAGAGAAAAGAAGATGGAGAGGAGAAATAATGTCAGTCTTCAGGAAGGTAAGAGATGCTACAGAGAAGATGCTCAGGACACCTTTCTATGGGCACTCTGGGATGTGAGGCTGGCTCTGACCTCCATCTGTTGCTCTGTCTGCATCAACCACAAGCAGTGACTTGGATTATGGCAGAACCCGAGATCATTTTTGGGGTTCCTCTGCCCTCCTTCCTCTTTTGCAGTGTAAATGAGACAATCAACCAAGGGAATTCTTGAGGGCTGACACTCCACTGTGGCCCTTGACATAAAAGCCACAGAAGAGCAGCTGTTAACAAAACCATCTCCTTGTTCAACTCATTGTACAAGGCACCTGATATTCTTTTGCTACATAATTACATTTTGTCAGATGAACGTCAGTGGCCTCCATGTAACTTTATAGCCACCATATTGCACCAGATCTGAAAAAAATGAAACTGGTGCTGTCGTTGCTCAAATGGTTTCTGGGATGATCCTGTTAATAATTCCAAGAAAGCAAAGACCAAATGAACTTTGTATGATCTATTGAGGTTCAGGCAATCAAATCAGAAAAAATGTGTGGTTGGAAACTTGGAAGAAAAACCACAAGGGGCCCTTCATCTCTATCAGTCAAGATTACTGACTCCCCCAACTATTTCAATTGTGTGTTTATAGTAGAGATATTTCTCGACATCCATTGAAGAATGGTAAAAGAGAAAGAAAGTAGCTCTTTTTGTGCTAAAAGAAACCCATTTGTACCGAATCAGAGGTTTGAAAAAGTTCCAAATTATCTTGATGAAGTTGGTGGGATGCACAATGTAGAGCACTTTTAGATTTTTCTTGTATCTGCAGAAAAGAAATTTAAATGGTTAGAATTAAAAATTAAATTGTTAGCTGCCGAGAGTCCTTGGATTTCGGCGGCATACAAATCAAATAAATAAACAGAAGACTTCTGAATGCTGCAGTGCAAAGCAGCTGCAAGTGAAAGTAAATTTTTGTTACTGGGATATTATGTAGCTGCCTTCCAAATACATCTAATTTAAAGGGATCTGAATGTGAAATAAAAAGAGGAAATGGTCAGTTTTAAATTAAATTCAAGTAGGTTAAAATTATACAGCTATTACATTACAAACCACTATCTAACTCCCTGGGTGTAAATAATAAAGACAGAAGAAAAAAAAAATATCTTGAAATGATAAGAGCAAAGTGCTTGAAATGAGGAAGATCAAAGGATTTTTAGAAATGCAGCTAAAAGAACAATCCTGCTTGACTTCATGTTTATGTTTCAGATGAATTTGTGCTTTGCATTTGTAAAGGTAACTGGAAGGAAAAACAGAATAAGATGATGAAAAATCACCCACTTGGTACAAATAAGATGGCCCCCAAACAGTTTTGCTCCTTCAAGGAGACTCAAAATCTTCAAGATAGCAGGTGGGATACCCCCCTCTCCCATGACCCTAAATCAGGTCTTGATAAACCAATAAGAAGTTTGCATTGCCAGTCTAGCAGTAGCATTTTGGATCAGATAGCAAGAAAATTGCATTTATCTATCATAATTTTTGCAGGTAGGGCTATTTTGTATGATGTTTCTGCTTTTTTCAATATCTGTTCTTGTAGATAACTCTGGTCAGGATTATTGCAGGTCAACAATGCTTTTGCTGGTGGCCAGCACCATAGGTCTGTTGAATGACTGGGAATCGCTTCCCATATAGCTGTAATGGTGATGAAGTCAGTATTTGGACTTACAGTTGCCACTCTCTTCCTTCTATTTGCAGAAAGCAGAATTCTTTGCAATGGCTTAAAGCCCAAACCTGGCCACTGCACAGAGATTATTCATTTTCACCACTTTAGCTTTGCAAACCTCCGCACATTTGATGGGTCAGGGATTCAATGTCTTGGTATCAATGCACAATGTAAGATGAGTTAGTATAATATTAATATTTTATTTTACATGACTACATTGAACACATGTTTATAAAATTATTAAAAATATATGTGACTACGCCTGATCTTAGCTAAAAGGCTGAGAAGCAATTTGAATTATGGGTATAAAATACTCTGTACATTGCTTGTTGAATTTCTTTGAAAAGGAAAAGTAAGACTCTTATTCTGAATAATGTAACAGTATTTATATTAGGGATTACTATTATTTCTTTTCATAGAAGACTTATGATCTGTGTCTCATTGTAGTAATTATTATTATTGTCTTGCAAACATTAAAAAATGAGGTGTGCCAGTCAAGCCCTAATTCTGGTAAATGAATAGACACATCCATGTAATTTAAAACACACGCACAAAAACCCAAAGAATTTTCCCAATAATTTCTTCCAAGATGTACAATTCCCAGTGCAATTTAAAAATCCTGAGATTTCCTAGTGGTCTCCCAACAAATAATTAAATAACCTTGCCCTTTCCAAGCCAATTGCTCTCTCCTGATGAGGCCAATTAAATGGTTGCATTGATTGACAAAGTAACATCAGGTCAGTAGTGACTTTTAGTAACAATCAAACAGATAAGCAAGATAAGGTGATTGCCTGATGTGGTAATAACAGTGAAGAAAATTGTACCAATCTCATTTTCCTTTTGACCAATTTAAAAAGACTGATGTTGATGGTATTTTGATAATGTAAAAAGCTGGGCATTTTCATGGCCTCCTTATTCATGGTAACAGAGAAGGCCAGGTTAAACCTCTTTAAAATTTTGCATGATGCTGGGTGGGGAAAAAAGTAGGAAAGAACTCCATCTTTTTTTCAGTAACACCACAAAAAGAAGGTGTGAAAACTGTGTTTTCCAAGTGCAAGATAATTGGGAGTCCAATTCATTGTAAATGAAAGATATTCTTGCTTTGAATTAGTCAGCTGTTGTTTACCACTTTTTTACACCGGCAAAGAAGAGGCAAGGAATCTTGCAGAAGGCATTCCTGGAACAGGTATGGATGGGAGAGGCTTCAATAGTTCATATTCTAAGTCCCAGGAGCCCCAGGAAAATATTTCTTCAAGAGCCCTATAAATTAAGCATTCTTCTGATAATGTCAAAAGGAGAACCAAAAAAGCACATATAAAGATCCAGTGGAAGGTTATGGGCTTATTCACTTATTCATGTTTATGTGCTGTCTTCATTTCTACCCATTTTATGTTTTTGTGGCTGGGGAATTCTCAGGCTTGATATCCAAAGGAAATTATAGGAACTGAACTCCATCCATCTTAAAGTTGCTGAGGTTGAGTAACACAACATTGGGTGATGACAGGTGCAAGTGATTTAGATCCTATAGTCTTTGAACTACATGTGATGCCATCATGGCTTGTAATAGCCGCCTTTAGCTATAACCACAAGATTACTGGACTTGGATTAGTTGAATCTGGGTTCTAACCAGTGTCTGTCAGCTTCTGCTCTACTCAGGAGGATGTTGAACCAAGCAATTTGATGAGGAGAAAGGATAAAGTTCTGCTCAATATTCAGTTTAAAAATTAAAATATTTCAGGTTGCCTGAACTGTACTTTTGCAAGTAAGACATCCCATCTGCACAAACTTACTTCCGCTCAAATTCTTTTTAGGCACTTTTCAGCCAGGTCAGAGATGGCTTGTTTTGGCTGTTCAATCCATAGTGAAAGCAGATAAGGGTGTAATTGCTTTCCACATACTGTTCCTGTGTGTACTTCAAATATCTAGAAAGAGAATTTTAAATAAATTTATTTGGAGAAAATAATGTACAGCATTAATGGATGGACTCTAGATTCCTGATGGAACAACTGATCTAGAAAACAAAAGGAATATACTTGATCAATATCCTGAATATTTACCATTTTCATACAGTTGTGAAGGAAAGTTTCAGCCAAATCCCAAATGCCATGCACACCATCTTAGCACAGAAGAGCTCAGGGCAGATTTGAGAACACAAGAAACCTCAATTCAGGGCCTCCTGTGTGGGACAGGATGGGGAAGTGTCAAAATCTGCAACATAGCTATTGTGGTGTTGTGACTGAAGCTCCATTTGTGTATGCATGTTCAAACGGGATGGGCCTTCTATTATGACACCACATCCAGCACCCCTCTTGCAGTTGTTGACTTCCCCAAAGAAGATGCCTCTCAATTTCTTACAATTTTTTCCACAACAATTTGGATTCTGCCAGTTTCTCTTCCTCTAGTTAAAAACCTCCACAAAACCAATTATGTATATGAGAAAACATACATACTCAGTGCCTGAAATGCACTAAACAAAGAACAACATCAAAGAAACTGGCATTAAAATGTATTTTGTGGGAACTGACATTAACACATCAATTCAGGTACAGGGTGCAAAAGTTCTGTCCAATATAGAAAACTATCTATAAACAAAAAGCTGAAGATTTTACCATTACATAAAAAATGTAAACTCTTGCAGTCAACAAAGCAGCAGGATATAAACCCTTTTGTAGATTCTTATGTATTATGACTTAGGGTTGACTCGAAGCCAACGCTGACACAATGATAAAAGTCAAGGAGAATGGACACATTAACAAAGCTGCACACTGTAATTGTGCATTGGGATAAAGCAGAAAGGACCAGAAATCAAAGTATAGAAAGACCTACTCCAATAACTGGCGGTGGTTGATCTGGTGAGAAGGAGGCAGGCAGCATGAACTAAAGGTAATCACTTTTCTCTCCAAAGAGTCATCACCTTCAGAGTCAACAAGGGTAGTCAGATAATATCATGGTCAGAACATCAGGTTTTCTGTACAGGAGGGCTGGTTGAAGGTAAGACTTAAATTTAAATCTAAAGCAGTGTTTTTCAACCTTGGCAACTTAAAGATATGTGCACTTCAACTCCCAGCCAGCCATAAATGGATGGACCTTCAATTGCAGCTGCCATCTTGATTTCTTTGGACCAAATCCTGCATACAATCCTGAGCCACAACAGCAATGTAAGCATCTGCCATCTGTATTTACAATGAGAGCTAAAGTCATCTTACTTGGAAATTAATTTAACTAATTAATTTCATCTAGTTTTATCCCCAGAAGAACCCTGAGAGGAAGGTTGGCTAGAAAGAAAGTTATCGGCCCTAAGACACCCACTGAACCTCTATGGCTGTGGTTACTCACTTAAATCTCATTGTCTTCAAGTCCAAAATCAACATCAGCATTATAGTGGTGTTTAGTAATATATATAAAAATAACCTTATTGTATTATTAAATACATATACTTGCTTTTTTATATTTGTAAGTATCCAAGGCAGCTTAAAACAATGGCAAAATACAAAATATATCCCTAAAATAAATGTAATTAAAATGTTTGTTATTATAAACATTAAAATAATTAATACATATAATTCCTCTTTCATGGTCTGAGATGAAAACTAGACATAAATTCTCAGCCAATACAAAGAATCCTGTTCCAATGAAATGACTAGGAAAAAATGAAACAAGATGAAAATAAACAATAATTCACACTCCAAAGTGGTGCCCAAGTGCCCTAGTGTGGCTCTAGGACTTACCATATTAGCCTTTCCCTACTCCTTTGTTTAAATCTATTGTTAAATAATACAATATTAAATGTTTAATAAAATATTTAAAAGGAGGGATTTGATTACGCCACCATAATCTTGTCACTTGAGGCTCATTCATGAATGCCCCTTGCCGAAACAAGTGTGGGGTGACCTATAGATGATCTGATTCCATGTTTCTATTTTTTAGAAAGCATTTCAAACAGCCTTTTCAGTTCATTCTCCTTTTGCACAAATCAACAACATATGATGATTTGGAAGCAAAGCAATTAAAACATTTGAGGAGGATTTATGGGCTTTAATTCAGTCCTGAATAGTTTAAGCATACTCATTGTTTATCTGTTCAGGCAACTGACCACAACACAGAGCATTGGGGATATTGATTGTTCTGTCTTGAAGGCTTTTTCAGGGCCGTTGCAACTTCCAACAGTCACTAAACAAATGGTTATAGATTGAGATTTTGCCAAAGAAAAAAGTGTCCTACCAGCTCTCATTCCATTTGATGAAAGTAAATGTTCTTAAGACGTCTTTTTCAAAGCAAAAGGGAAAGGCAGTTTCACGTGGAGCCAGAATCTTTAGCAACTGCTGAACTGAAATTAATTCTTCCAGCACAGAGTTCTCTTTAACAAGATTTATTGAGACAAAAGAGACATTCTATCTAGGTATCTACATTCACTGTTTTGCAGATTTGACTCCCTCCTTCCCTCTCTTGCTGGGCTGGAAAAAAGATGTAATAAGGATACAAAAAGAAAGCCAATGATGTTTGCAACAAATGTACCTGCAAAATGAATAATGCCATGTCGAGCTACATCATAGTATGGGTGAGTCAAGCTTAATCCAACTTAATCCAAGTTCCTGGTTTGATTGTGCTTCAGAGAAGCTTCTGATTTCTTCCATATCTGCATTTTCAGCTTCATCTTTCTGCAGTTCTGAAACAAACCAACATTGAGAATCATTTTTGGAAACAAGACAAAAATTACATTCTTCCAATAGTGGCTGTTGGCCACACATTGCACAAAGAGTTTTACATCAATGGCCAGAAAGAGTCATTTAATAGTGCTCAACTATGAGCTGCTGGGATACTGCAGATACCATGGAAACTGTGCAGAGCTTTCTCCTCCTGTGAAATATAAGAAATATAAGGAAAAAGATTGACTAATGTTGAAAGAGGAGGGAAACAGTGTTGCTCAGACACAAGGAGAAAAATTGTTTTATGGGAGGTGGATGGTCAGTGCTATTGATGGGTGACTATGACACCCATCTTCTGCTAGGCTGGGCTTTAAACAATCAGAAATTTCCTTGTTCATTCAGGGTTTTAATATAATAATCTAGGAGGAACTCTCCATTAGTTATTAATTGCTTTTAGCAAATCTCTGCTTGAGTTGATGGTGAATATTTGCATGTCACCCACTTTTTCTTGTTTCAGTAGGATTTCCCTGCTTTGACATACCTTATCAAGATTTCATCTTGGTTAAAGTATTTTTCCCCAGATTCTTCAATATCCTTTAATGTTTCTTAGTCCTGCTTCTGTTCGTCATTCCTTGCTCCCCAAATGAAGGATGCAATTGTGAAGATCACATAGGACATGGAGTATGCAACTGAATCTTTCCAGATTTGAATCAAGATCTGAATTTTAGTTTTAGATACTAGGCAGGTGAGGGTGATCAGACCAGTTTTAAAACTAAAATAATAACTCACAATACTTGACTGAATTGGTTGGTCACAGAGGCAGTCCGGGAAGTCTTTCTACATGTGTGAGGATCACTCATGATTTTCAAATTTCTTCCTACTGAAATTCAAGAAGCACCTATCATACATGTCTTAAAAGCCTGTTAAAAACTCAAATTTTTATTTTAAACTTTCTTGGAATTAATATCAAAAAAACCCACTGTTGTCTCCCTAATTTCCTCTCATCTTTTTAATTGAATGAGCTTTATTTTAGAGCTGTTTTTATGACAAAGCATATCAAGATGCTTCAACATTGGAAGCATTATGCAAATACATTAAATCAAATCAACAATAGTCTGCATGGTGGAAAAATGTAGTCCATATGTACCAAAAGGTATAGCTTCAGTATCTACATTCTATCTAGGTATCTACATTCACTGTTTTGCAGATTTGACTCCCTCCTTCCCTCTCTTGCTGAGCTGGAAAAAAGATGTAATAAGGATACAAAAAGAAAGCCAATGATGTTTGCAACAAAGTTACCTGCAAAATGAATAATGCCATGTCGAGCTACAACATAGTATGGGTGAGTCAAGCTTAATCCAAGTTCCTGGTTTGATTGTGCTTCAGAGAAGTTTCTGATTTCTTCCATATCTGCATTTTCAGCTTCATCTTTCTGCAGTTCTGAAGCAAACCAAAATTGAGAATCATTTTTGGAAACAAGACAAAAATTACATTCTTCCAATAATTTGAAACTGTCCATTAAGTAAAGTATTTTAGCTTAGTTTTTTCCTTTCATATTGCTGTTGACAAGGCTAATTTATTAATTACTCAATTGTTTCTTCCATAATCACAATTTCAGCTCCCTTTCCTATTAAAATTAGAAAATATATTGTTTTACAATTGTAACTTTTCTTTCCCATTTTTAATGTAATCTTTTTTTCCTTGGGGGAATTTTTAAAAATTATTTTTAAATAGACATTCTCTGGTGATTCAAAGGACTTGCCAAAACTTTTACTTACAATAAGAAATCTCATATTGATATATATGCATAAAAGTTATTCCTGGTAATATCACTGTTTATCCTGAATATGAGAGTTGCATCAGTGAGAAAAAATTCTGTTTTTTAAATCTTATATTTTACTTGCACCCCTTTCATAATTTTATAATGCTGCAGATGACTGGGTTTATTTTAATATTACTAATAGTGAAAATCTGGTACATGGCTTAGGGCCAGCTATTTGTGGGACCATTTTTCTCCTATTTTCTCTGCCTACCTTGCCAGATCTAGCATGTGTCAGGTCTCCTCTATTATGTCCTCTGGTTGGATCCTGGAGTTGCACCATCTCAGAGGCTTGGATGGTCCAACTTTGAAACTTGGCTGTTTCCCCAGGCATTTGGGTCAAGTGGTTAGATGAGCTCTGCTCTTGTTGATGCATGGTGGGGTTTTTTTTTTTGTATTGAGTTTATTGTTTCATGCTCAGGCACAAGGAGCTGCCCATATTGTAGTTTTGTGTTTTAATTCTTGCATGCTGCCCAGGGACACCTGCTAAGTTGGGGAGAGGGGCATATAAATCATATAAATTATTGATGATTATGCACGATAATTTCAGCGTCACCTCTTCGTAAACATATACATTCTTTCCATGACAATCTGACCATACAGATTTTTTTCCATG
>JANHZU010009251.1:156234-169626 GCA_032468055.1 Acrochordus granulatus | reverse complement strand
GTTAGAAGACACCCAATAAAAATAAAATCAAAAACCCTCCAGATACTTCACTCTTTTAGGGCCAATATTTTAGACATGTTTTTCCAAATAGTAAGTAGTTTGGTTCTGTTTCCACATAATGACTGCACAGTTTTATTCATTAAATGGGAATATGTAATCGTTTTGTTTCACTGGGAAGATTTCTGTAAAACATTCTGGGAACTTCTTGGGGCTATAAAATGTATAAATTACATGCCCACTGCATCGTCTCTGCAAGAAAAATAATTTGGAAAGCAAACTCCTCAAATTATTGTCATAAGTCATGCTTGTCATTAAGCAAGTCACCATCTGACTGTGTCTAATTTTTTTGTGTGGTAATCATTAAATGAATGTGGCAGTTGTTAAGCAAATCCATTATCTGCAATGTGCATTTTTTTGCCAGAAACCAGACATAAATGACAGTTTCTGGCAAAAAAAAAAAGAATAAATAATGGTCACATGACTGCAGGATGCTGCAAATGGCCATAAATGCAGGCTGGTTGCTGAGTAACAAAAGGCAATCGTGTGATCATGGTCAGAACTTTGAATCTGGATTTAAGTCTCTTGGGGAGGTCCATCATAACTTCAAATGGTCGTTAAGCAATCAGTTATAAGTCAAGGTGTTGGCTTTTATAGTCCCATTCAGGAGCTCAAAGTGCTTCTTCATAGAGCTTCTTCCCCAATTTTCTCAACAACAATCACCCTGAGAGAGAAGGGCTGGCACAAAATCCTGCAGGGAGCCTCCACGGCTTAGGATGATCCTAGGACTGGGGTTTCTCTGCTCCTAATCCAGCACCTTCTCCATTACCTCACAGTGGTTTTCTCATGGCTAAGTCCAGGAGAATGGGAGTAAAACTGGGCTGAGGTTCTCTTCCTGAATCAAGAAAAGCATTAGAAAAAAAATGCTCACTTCCAGTCTGACATCTTATTAAATATTCTACGGATCCAATCCCACCCAGGGGCAACTATGAAGGAGGTTAAAAAAAAGGCAAGACAGTGATTGAAGGCCCATCCCTTTTCAACATCCCTTGCATGTGAATGCTGTGTGGAAGAGTATGGGACTTTGAGTGAGGGATGACCATCTGACTTGCTGTTCTACCTACTACTCCAAGCATGCACCAAGGATACATCAGAAAATCCATACCTGTAGGATGAGTAACATCTGAACAATTGAAGGAGGAACCCTTGCGCGGGAACGGGACAGAGCGTCTTCCAGTTTTATATTGAGAGTTATATTATTTCTGAAATGCAGCAGGGCCAGTTGGCGGACAGGGGGCTCCTTTCCCTAAAGGAAACAAACAGACTTTTTCAATTATTTGTAGATTCTTCAATTTAAAACTCAAAAAGCCTATTCCCTGATGGCCACTGACTGAATCAGGGACACTTAGTCATAAACACTAAGTCTGAATACTAATTTTGGGATTCAGGACTGGTGAACTCTCTAGCGATGGAACCATTTTCTGCTATAATTTTTATAGACTTAAACCAAGCTAATACTTTTCCTGTGCAATAAATTGTATTGGTTTATATCCCCTCCTAGGAGAATTTCTTAGTATTCAGTCTACTGTCTTTTTTTGCCAACATATCAGGTTCTTACAAAGTAAACAGCCTGATATGAATTTGAGGAACAAATTCTTCTGGAGAAGACTCTTGTGGGTCCCTTGGACTGCAAGGAGCTCAAACTAGTCAGTCCTACAGGAAATCAACCCTCATTGGAAGGACAGATGCTGAAGCTGAAGCTCAAATATTTGGCCACCTCATGCAAAGAGAGGACTCATTGGAGAAGACTGAGATGCTGGGAAAGATCGAAGGCAAAAGGAGAAGGGGATGGATGAGGATGAGATGGTAGATAGCATCGTCAGTGCGATAGGTGTGGGCTTGGGCAGACTCGGGAGGCAGTGCAGGACAGGGAGGTCTGGTGTGCTGCAGTCAATGGGGTTGCGAAGAGTCGGACGTGACTGCGCGATTGAACAACAAATTCTTAAACAAATGTAACAGCATTTAATCTCATGGATATCTGATGTCGGTATTTCTGAACCTCAGCAATTTTAAGTCCTGAGGACTTCAACTCCCAGAATTCCCCAGCCATCTCTTCAGAGCATTTTTTTTCCTATACCATTTTCAATTAGAAGTTCTGCTGTAATTTGAGCAGCCCTATATTTGCATTCTTTTCCCACATATTGTGGTAAACATGGTTACTTAAAATTAAAAGGAAAGTTTACCTTTCCTCTTTATTGTTTAACACAAAGTTTGATTCTATTTATCTCATGCGAGATGGGTCTATTTCCCCAGGGAGCAGAGATGGAGCAAACAGACCCTTTTTTGAATTACATTGGAGCTGCAAAGGGCAGCTGTGGGATCCTGGGAAAATGTGGGATTGTTTAAGGAGATGCAGACAAAGGCTATGTTTCACCAAACACCTTTTTGCCTTCTTATCTTATTGCTTTCTTATCTAGGAAGGAATGGAGGGAATAACCTGAATCATATAGCACATTTTTATTTTAAATGTTTTTCCTGCATTGTGTTTTTCTAGGCTACCTAGCAGATGACCTGCAGCTATTGTCAAAAAAACCACAGGAGTACCTTTTTCTGTTCAACTGGATTATGAAGCACTACAATTATATTTTACCTGCACGGGATAAAATATGGCCTGCAGCATGGGCAGGACATCACTGAAAAAGAAATCCCAGGTTTCAGCCAGCGTATCCAAAAGTTTTTGTCCTGTAAGTTAAAAAAAACCCTTAAGTTAAACTGATGAATTTCTCAAATATAGTAATTGCATCTAAGAAGGAAAGTCAACTATCTCATTCAGCCAGTATAAAAGGAAATTCTTTATTCCTTTCCCTTTCAAAATATAAGTGGGAGGTAAAGGAGCCAAACCACAGATCCGCATGCTGCATTTTCTATCAGAGGACCATAACTGGATACTGTACTGTACAATTACAGGGTAGATAATAAGCCGTGCAGTATCCAAAAATAATTAAGAAAAAGTGCTTTGGACCTTGCCCAGATATGAGCCTTGCACTTTCTTGCTCTCTGTTAAAAGAGCCGGTGGTTTTTGCTTTGAATTTTGTCTTTTCTTTCATGAGTAGCTTCCCTAAATAAATTCCAAGGGTTCCTTAGACTTTCGCAGAATCTTGGGAAAACAAGCTGCTTTTATGAAAACAGACATAAGCCAAATTGACACTTGGGCAAGATCCAAAGCGTTTCTTCGGTACTTTCAAAGCCTTCACAGCTTAAAGCATAAATGATGTGGAAACTGTGTTTTCAGACAGTAGCCTGTTGCATGCTTTAAAAGGGCTGCAAATTGAAGCAGGCAAAACATTTTTGGATTGAATATCCCATTCCCAAGTTCCTGGGAATGATCCAGCTTTGAAAGAGGGGAACAAATAAACTGTTTCAAAAGTACCGGAATTTCAGCTTGAAACAGTTTGCCTAACTTTCTAGAGCAGTGTTTCTTAACCATGGCAACTTTAAGATGAGTGGATTTCCGGCTCCCAGAATTCCCTAGTCCGCATGACTGGCTGGGAATTCCAGGAGTTGAAGTGCAGACATCCTAAAGTTGCTGAGGTTATGCAACAGTGCTCCAGAATACTTGTGTCAAATGTTTCTGGGCTGTTGGGCTTCCAGCTTCACTCCTTTTGTGTATGTATACATGACGCAATTCTGCATTCATCCTTTGAGCCCTGCCAGGGTTTCCGTTAATCTAGGTTATCTGTGGTGCTGTATATTTTTTACTGCCTTAATTGTTTTTGCATTGGTAACCCACAAAGAGTCTCTGGGAGTGGGCAGCTATGATAAATTCTTCCTCCTCTTCATGTTGCAGTAGCATAATCAAGCTGGCAATGTTGTGATCCATTGCCATGGAAAACTGGACACTCCAGCCAGGGTGCAAGGGCAGTTTTATAAGTCAAAACCAAGGCCTTGGACAGCCAGAGCATCACTCTTGCACGCTCCGAGGGCTTATGAATGCCACGATGGAGATCCCCTTCGTTAAGGGGCCTGTGAATGGTCTTAAGCGACAGATGGGAGCCACGTTGTTCCCAACTATTCCAGAGCAAGGCCTAGCTTGGTTCTTAGTGGGGCCCCATTTTCAGCAACTTAGCTGGGGACCCTTTTCACCATGGCTGTACGATTCAAGAGGCTGGTAATTTGGAGAGAAGGTAAACTGCCTTTCTTTCCGCGGCTGTTGTTTGTTCAGCTGATTTGTTAGGCACATTTCATTTCCTGATTGGCCAGGCAAAGCCACCGAAGCAGAAGCAATTTTGTGACCCCGCTGGAAGAAAAGGTAAGATGTTGACGTGTATCAGCGAGCCAGCAGGATGTTGAATCAGGGCTGAACAGGGTTCAGAAGGGGTGTTTCAGAGAACACAAGGAGCACTACGGATGTTGTAGAGGGTGAGTACAAATGGGAACGAAGCCCCCCCACAGAGATCTACCGAGTGAATGCAATGGGGTTTATTACTATACAAGCTCACTGCAAAGTATATTTACAATATTTCAACTGACAGGCGTTTATGTATGTTTAGAGGGACCAGGCACATTAGTAAGTATGTACACTAATAAAATCTAACTCTCTATATATGAAACATCTCTGTTTCATAGCCAGCGTTGTCCAAAGATATTTCTGCGATTACGTGGCTGGAAAGACAATACAACAAGGCAGATGGAATGCTGTTATCTTCCCACCAATTTAGGCAGTACCTATTTACCTACCTGAGGCGTGGTGGTGCAAGAGGTTAAGAGCTCGGCTTGCTGGCGGGAAGATCGGCGGCCCAAGTTTAAGACCCGGTGCTGCCATGCAGCAGGGCAAGCTCCTGCTGTTCCTCCTCTGCTCCTACCAACCTGGCAGTTCGAAAGCTTGCAGAATGTGAGTAGATAAATAGGTACCGCCTACTCCTCCAGGAAAGGTAACAGTGTCCATGTGCCTTTGGCATCTAGTCATGCCAGCCACATGACCACAGAAGCGTCCTCGGACGAACACTGCTCTTCGGCTTGGAAACGGGGATGAGCACCACACCCTAGAGTTGGTCACGACTGGCAGGGAAACCTTTACCTTTATTTACTTGCATTTTGCATGCTTTCGAACCGCTAGGTTGGCAGGAGCTGGCAAGTAACGGAAGCTCATCCAGTTATGCGGTGTCTGGGACTCAAACTGCCGAGCTGCTGACCTTCTGGCTGACAAGCCCACTGTCTTAACCGCTCAGCCACCGTGTCCTCTTAACTATATTAGCAGAGTTTACTAAATAATCTGAATTCTACTCCTTTAAGTTAGAATGCAAAATAATGAGCAGCTGATTTTCTCTCCTCCCACCTGGGCTTATCCACAGGCTTAGAAATGCTAATCTCTTCTCCCCATAACAAAATCAGTTTTCTCACTCCTTCTGAACTCACCCTTGTCCTGTTCTCCAGCATGTGAACTGCTGTATTTCTACTTTGTCACCATCCACAGTCCTAGGCTGGATTTCCTTCTGCCTTTCTGCTCTTCACCTCATCTAGCCACCTTTCACTCCAGTAACACCTCCTGTCCCAAATAGAGGATCCCCACTTTCCTCCACCTGCTCTGGCACGTTTTATACTTCTTTCTTTGAAAGCCTGAAGGCCAATCTCCTTCTAAGGAGTTTAAACAAGTTTTTCCTTTCCTCTCTATGATTTTATGCCTAAGCATGAAATTCAGACCATGTGAGAAAATAACACTGACCTTGACTCTCGCACGTAACATTTGTCTGTTTCAGGATAGTCTATTCTTCCAGATGCAGTGCCTCTTTAAATCAGCTGCATCTTTTTTCAGGTTCAAACCATTTTGAAACATACACAGCCCTTAATTACCTTCATAAAATCGGATCTTATCCCTCAGGATCACCATGCCTTTTGTAAGCAGCTGATTCTGGAAAGAGAGCATAAAATAGTGTCAACTTTCATTACAGACTGCATTTTAACTACAGAGGGATTTTTTTAAATGACAGCTCATCAGAAAAAGGATTGTTTACTGCGTCTAGTTAATTATTTGGTCTGGACATGAGAATTCCCATCTTATCATTTCAAAGCAGCAAAATGGTGAAACCTTCGAAGACGGGTTTTACCAAGACAAGCTAGAATTATACAGCTTAACTTAGTGTTTGCATGAAGCTTGCAGGTGAGGCCAAGGAAAGCCCGACTTAGCATGTCCTTTAAATCTTGATATTAGTTTTTCAATTATTTTGCATTCTAAGAAGATCTACGGCTTGTAATCCTTGCTGAAAATATGGACTGCATTCCTTAGTTCAACAATCAAGATATGCTGGAGAACCCATTCTGATGGTGCTCTTCTGTCAGAAGCCTGTTTATCTGGTATTTGGGAGATGAATCTGGTATTTGTCTAGTTCGTGCATGCTGCACAATGCATTTTTTCAGGGGTTGCACTTGGCTTTTAGAAAACCAATAAGGGTACATCTCTGCCAGTAATTGTTGCATTCATTTTATAATTTAAATCTTCTGTAGATTTAAACAGAAAATTTTGTTAACTCCCTTTAATTCTCATCTGAGCAGGACAAAGTAGAAATCCATTAAACAAGCAAATCATTTGGAGGTTGTTTTAGCATCAAAGATTTTAATCGGCCAGCCCTATTTCATACTGATCAAACATAGTATAGTATTTGTTAAGGAGAGTGGATTTGTAATTAGGGGCATCTATGGAGAAGGGTAAAGGCAGTCAGGATTGTGATAACAACCATGGAGTCAAAGCCTCACCATCTTTACATGTCTTTCGATGCATGTGAAAAGGGGCAGGGCTTTAACCCAGTTCACCCAGTTTAACCCAGTTACAGCTGTCATCTTGATTTTACTTTTTATTCCCCTGAAGATATCTATTTGCACCTTACATGGACGATTACACTGAAGACATTACAATATTTTGGAAAGCAAGCATTAAAAAAAATCCTCCTTAATATAATATTTTCAAATACAATATACAAGTTTTATGTGCTAAACCATACCTGACAATTGTTACACAGCCCTGTTTTGTAATTATTTTGCAAATTATGACACAAAATCACCTTTTTACTGAACTAAGACTGGCTTACAATGGAAAGAGTCTTTGCTGTCTAAACAATGATATGTAACTCTGGTGGGCCAGACAGGAAGCATGATGCCTCGGACCCAGTTTGTAATAATCTTTCTGGATATAGTTCTTTGAGCTGAAGCATCTTAAGATGAGGTTCATTGTAAATACCTGAATAGAAAATTTTAGCACTTAAATTTCTTAAATTCTCAATAATTTATTCAGTAACCTGCTTCAGCTAGTTGTAAAGTTTTCACTAAAACACTAGAAGAGAAATCATAACAAAATGGAAGACTAAACAAACCTGTAAATATTCAGTAAAAAAAGATCCCAGCTCAGTTTTCAGAAGCTGCCTGTTCCAAAAAAAATTCATAATAAAAAAAATTATTATATTTTACCATATATTTACTGAACTTTATACTATTCATTGTTGTTGTATTACAAATACACAGATTGTCAGAAGGCATGATCAGAGAAGAAATTCTCTACCTTGAGTCCTGACGATTAGTCACATACAACCACATCCTTTGCGTGTTTGTTTCCCACCCAAGAAACAATCAAACCAAATTCTACTATAAATGCTGAACTGTACTACTATTTCTTAGATACAATCTCCTTTTACAGAGAGGTCTGTAAGATAACAATATGGATATGTTTCATCACTGCCTTTCTGCCCCAAAACTATTAAATTTCAAAGATGTATAAAGTAAAAAAAACAAAGAAAATAGAATTAAAATGAAAGAGAGAAGGGTAGAGAAAAAACAAAATTGGAGAATGCAGACAAAAAAAGAAAAAAAACACTAGAAAGAAGTAACTTCCAATTTTCTTCGATATAAATAAAAACCTAAAAATCAACATCCCCTTAAACTAGAATAAACCATAACAAACAGTCGTTCCATCATAAACAAATCTAATCAAAACCCGAATTTAGCAAAAAAAATCCAAGAGTGGTTTCTAAACAGAAATGAAGTCAGATAAAGCCACAGCCTTTTTTTTTAACAGACTTGTTTCAACTACTTTAACTAATCTGTCCTTGATTATCCACTGCTAATTAATTTTAATTACGTGCTTCTGGATACCATATTTTTTCTACCTCCCCAGGCTGACCCTTCTGTAGGGAATTTGCTCCAACCACCCTCCACTTGTAGTTGTTTTCATTTTGCTTTGTCCTCTCTGCTTCTTATTTCCAATTTACACTTCAAAATACTCTCCACGATATTTGAGATAATAATTCATTATTGTGTTCCTCATGCTGCCTGGGGAATTCTGGGAGTTGAAGTACACATTTATGAGAATCACTGCCTTAAAGCCAATGTAAACATGAAGTATGGCGCTCTGATTTTAATTTGGAGAAAAAACAGAGCTCAGCCATCAAAAGTGAATCAAAATGCTTACAAAAGTGCAAATTTACCATCTGATTTAGGTAAGGGGCATAAAACAACTAACTCAGTGAATTGGGACACTAAGTGTGGAATGTACGTTGTCTGTTTAATCAGCACCTGTCTATAAATATCCCCATTTGAAGTCAGCAGTGTTCCTCTTCTTCTGCTTTCCTCCTTCTTGAAACCAACCATTTGTTTTTATTTGATTTTGTGAGGTTTTGGTGGTCCAAACCTGCAAGATGGCAGACTTCATTTAAGCTTCCTTGGGATTTCATGACACGTCTCTGTTGCTTTCAGAGCAACAATACAGAAGCAGTTCACTGTCTGACCTCTCATCTGTCTACAGCCCTAGAAGTCCCCAGTGGACTCCTATACAAGCTAAGCTACCGGACAAGCTCATCCTAAATTTACTTGAGTTTTGCAAGAGGTTGTGCATTTGTAACTTGTGAGAAGAGCCAGTCTGGGGAGTGGTGAAGATATCAGGCTCAAAACTGGGAGACAGTGAGTTCTTGTCCCACCTTAGACAAAAGGCCAGCTGGGTGACCTTGGGCCAGTCACTTAGGAAGGGGGCAATGGCAACCCACTTCTTTTGCCAAGAAAACCGCGGGGACTTTAGGCAGTCTCCAAGAATTGGACACAACTGAACAGAAGGAAAAAAAACCTTGTGAGAAATAGTCAGAAGTTCTTCACACTGATTCTTCAGAACTCTTTTCATAGCAAAAGTAATTATTATGCAACAGAGATAGACCAAAGTAAATTAAAGAGTTTCCTGGTTCTCCCTGGTCCTGCTGCAATACTTTAACACTAGTGTCTCCCAAGTTTGAGACTAAAATTAAAGCTAACGTTGGTTTGTGGTCTACACAGCTGGGAAAATGACCATGTTATACATGATGTAATGCAATATCATCAATTGTGCTCATTTGCCACTTGCCCACATTTCTTTATTTCTTATATCCAAATTGGAAGGAAGAATCAGGGGAATCAGGAAACAGAGGTTTAGACTTTAGACTTAAAACTTGGCACTAGCATGTCTTGGCTTTTTAGAATCTGAGCCAGGATGAGACAGTAAGAAATATAATCTCAAACCGGCTTCAGGAAATGGGTGGTGTCACCGACTTCCTTCATTTTAGAACAGGAAATCTGTCTGTCTAATGGGAGAAATTCCATCCAGTTCACAAATTTGAAAATTCTGCTTTCTTGCAAATTTGTCTGTATTAAACATGGGGTTCTAATTACTTAAGGATAATCATGATTTTGTCTTCATAGCTCAATGCCTTTTAAGTGTACTTAAAAACAAAGAATACTATCAGAAATCAAAGCTGCTATTTGGAATTTTTTTTAAAAAAAGAAGTAGGAAATATTTTTATTACAAATAAGCAAAAATCCCTTAGAAGTGTGTTGCAGTTCTTCTCTGGATCTATGACCTTCATCTGAAGAATAGGGCCAAAACTCCAGCCATGGATTCTGATAGAGATCTGGCAACCAAACCACCAAACCAGATCAAGTGTAGCTGCTGAGACCAAAGCCAGAGTGTTACAGACATCCTACATCACTTCGATGGTAGGAATGATAGACTCTGGAGTTTCTTGCTGTCTAATTAGCGATGAACAACACTCATTACACTTGACTGCAAGCCAGGATCTTCTAAGAATTGTTGGAAGATAGCCTGCAAGCACCCATAGCAATGACTGAGGGAGCACCTCTTACCTTTGGTAGCTTGCCTTCAAATCTTGTCTGACCAGGGAACTTTTCATTAATCTTGAACCTTTCATTAATTCCATAAACCTTTCATTGCCTTGGCCTCTATTGTAGTATTTAGCTGCTGGGGTCAAACATTAAGGCCTTGTATCCTGGAACTGCAACATTTCCTAGCAAATCTATCTAGACTGCTTTTTGACCTTAAGTGTTACTACTCTGATTTTTCAAAGAACAGGACTGTGAGTCAGTGCCATGCGGAAAGGCTCCCCCCACTCCAAATTCCATTCTGAGCTGCGAAGTTCTTTTAAACAAAACAGAATTTGCATTTCAAATGAGAAAAAGTGGATGGGAAGCTCCAAAGACTGGTTCAGGCTTGTTGATGGGACTTCCTGAGCCACCTGCATATGTCTAGAGAGGACAGCAGCTGCGTGTCCAGTTTCCTGTACATCTTCCTGGAGGCAGCGAGTTCACTCTTAGGTAAGATGCTGCACACCAGAGGCAGGGCTCGCAGCTTGATTCTCTTCTAACGCACTCTCTCCCTTTCAGGATTTTATTCAAATTTAACTAATGTTTATTTTTTAAAGCAAAACTCTATCCAATTTTAAAAACAATTAAAAAATATAACTTCAAAATTGCTGTTGCGCAAATTTCAGTTACATCTTTTCAGGATGCTTAATTTCTTCTACTGTGCTATTTTTTAATGTAAACACCCACTACAGACATTTTTTCCTTAGCAATGTTCCACAGAACACATTTTTCTGCCACTTCAACAAACATGTAGCAATGCTGTTCTGTCTATGAGTTAGTATGAACTTTCCTTCCCTTGCCAAGAATATCAGATGTCACCATTCTCAGCTGATTTCTATTATTTCTACTACAAGGTAGCCCAGCCCTTGCAACAAAAGATGCTCTTTTTTCACACTTCTGTTTCTAATGAAAGCTGACAACCATCCCAGCTCCAGTTTCTCTATCCTTTCTCCAGTCTTTGGTCTCACAAACATAAGTCAAGACGCACTCCTTGTTGCCACACATGCTATGCACACACTTTCTGATTTTTGTTCTCACAAAAAGAAGGGTGCATCAAGGCAATAGTCTACCTGTCCAGAAGCATGGTTAGGATGAAAAAAGGCTTCAGACTAAACAGAATATCCCTTCAGTGTTTGCACGATTCTGCACAGTGCAGATGTTAAACTTTGGCCACACCAATACCGAAGCCCTGAAATGTAGCCTGTTTATCAATTCTTTACTTAGAGCCATTTATCCAACAGTGCCAGGTTTTCTAGCTTTCCTCGTTTAACCCTTAGAAATGGCTTTTTTATCATGAGAAAAGCTTTGCAGCAGATTACCAATAGATATTAAAACGGAGATCTCTTATTTGCTTGCTTTGTGTAATCTTGATGATTTCCCTATGGGACATACGTAGGCATTTATTTATATCCCACCTTTATTATTTTTTATAAATCACTCAATGTGGCTGATACATCTAATACTCCTACATCTTCCTTTTTTCCCAACAACAACCACCCCATGAGGTGAGTTGGGCTGAGAAGGAGTGGTTGGCCCATAGCCACCCAACCAGTTTTCATGCCAAAGGTGGGACTAGAACCCACCAACTCCTTGTGATGGGTGCAAAGTCAACCAGCCATCTTTCATGCCAAAGTGGGACTACAACTCACCGTCTCCTGGTTTCTAACCCTGAATAAATGATTGCAGTTATGGAGCAAAAGTGAATATATCACGTGCCCACACATTACACTTTTTTCAATTATTTTATTTAAGTTTTGATCTCATTTTTCTCCCTCAAGCAAATTTGCACAATTCTCACCTTCTCTTATTTAGCTTCACAAGGACCCTGTAGGGTAGGAAAGACTAAGAGAAAATGCCTGCTCCAAAGTTAGGCTGTAAGCATCATAGTTATGCTAGCATTTCAATCTTGGTTTCAATGTACCTGGCCTAACACTTCCAACATTGAATCTCTCTTTTGCTGGTTTTTTTTCCCCATTAAGGGTAAAAGTTTCTCCTGCCAGTTGTGGCCGGCTGTAGGCGGCAGTGCTTATTTCTGAATCACAGCTGAGGGAACCAGCATTGTTCGAAGATGCTTCCATGGTCATGTGGCCAGCATGACTATATGCCAAGGCACAGGGAACGCTGTTACCTTTCCCATCAAAGGTGGAAACTATTTATCTCCCTGCATTTTTACATGCTTTCAAACTGGTAGGAGCCAGGGCAAGTAATGGGAACGCACCCGGTTACATGATGCTTGGGTCTCAAACTTCCGCCAACATGCCCAGCATCTTATAACCAATGACTGAAAACAAATTTCTATAGAGTAACTTGCTCAAACTCTATGCAAACTTTCAGTTGCTCTTGTTCTACCCATTTGGAATCTCCTTTTCTTGTTGCTCAGTGGGGAAAAGTGATTCAAATGCTGTTGTGAAGGCCCTCAGCCAGAGAGAATATTAGCACTGCCTTTCTGCTAGCTTTCTCCCTTTAGCAAGTGATCAATCAGTAACAATAAAATAAATGGTTTAAATTCACTCATTTCTCTGATGAGAGGCGTTTTGCATAATGAGATGGAAATAAAATAAAAATAATGCAACAGACATTGGTCTGTTCGACAGAGTTTTTTTGGCCTTGAGTATTTTGTTCATAGTAGAAACGCCTCTTCTCCAATCTTTCTTACACCTTAAATTATTTTGAACAAGCTGAACAACGTGGTAGGACCAATTATGCAAAGCTACAGTTTGGCAGCCTGTCTTGTAAGCAAAATGCCTCACTTGTGAAAAATCCTCTCTTGGCAGAGAATCCTGGGAACTACAGAAGTCTGTACAGAATGGGTGTCAACCTTGGCAACTTTTAAGATGTGTGGATTTCAACTGGCTGAGGAATTCTGGGAGCTGAAGTCCATACATCTTAAAGTTGCCAAAGTTGGACACCCCTGTTATAGAAACTATAAAGATGGCCTTTAGTTTCTACTTTTTATCAATGGTTTAGGTCCTTACTGTCAACTGAATCTTATTTTTTACTTAATTTCATTAGCTGCCAGAGTCATTTTGACAATATAAATAGTTTATAATTGGAATCTTAATTTTTAGTTTGGAAACAAAATATGCATTATTCTTCCTTACATATTAAGTCACTACATTTTCTCTACATATAATATTAATTCAAGTTTTCAAAAGGCAGCATTCCTTGGAACAGCTTACATCCTGCAACTATACCTGTAAGCATCAAAGAAGAGCATCTCCCATCCGA
>JANHZU010009251.1:141677-152640 GCA_032468055.1 Acrochordus granulatus | reverse complement strand
GATGGATAGATAGCACAGTCAGTGTGATGGGTGTGAGCTTGGGAAGACTCCGGGAGGCAGTGCAAGACAGGGGGGCCGGGCGTAATGCAGTCCATGGGGTCGCGAAGAGTCGGACACGACTGCGCGACTGAACAACAAGTAAAATCCGTTTTTGTCTGCTGAAAATCTGTCAGAAAAAGCTTTTGGTTGCTACTTTAGGAAAGGCAAGAGAGAGGGGGGTCAGAAAGAGAGCACCCGCAGATGCATTTGGATGAGTTTATTTGAAGGATTATGCCCTGGGAAAGTCAGTTCCTATTTTTCACGAACTGATTAAAGAACTTAGGAAGTAACTTCAGAAACAATGACTAGCAACGCTTTGGAAAATAGATGCATTCCTGGATCATTTTTATCCTGGTGCACAGTTCAAAAGCTGACCAAACTTTCTAACAGTTGGAATGGCTTCTACAGTGAAGTTTGTGGTTTCTCCTCCAACAGTGTCACCAGTGAAGCAAGAATCTTCCTGGAATCCCTGATCTTCTGTTTTCTTGATAGGCCACATCTCTGCCCTAAAGCACCTTTTGTTTACTACCAAGGGCATCCTTTCCCGTTTTGAAACTGCTGAGCATAATATCAAGAGATGCAGGGGGTAACCTGTAGGTTCAGCACAATCCCCCAGTTTTCCAGGTTGTTGCTCAGTGGCAAAATGGCTAATTTTCAGCAACACATGTGTCTTTCTCCAAAAGAAGGTTGGAATTGAGAGAAGGAAGCTTCCAGGAGGAAAACTTTTTTCCATTCCATGGGCTCAAAATCAGCAAACTGAAATTTGACAATTGGGGGAACAGCGGCTGTTTGGGGAACACTGGGCTTATTACAGGTGGAAATAGGGATGATTTGCATCCAAGATGCTCTGGTTCCCATCTGTAAACTGCTTTTTTGCCAAACAGGGCAAAGCAATAAGCTCCATGCTTTCTCTTTTTTTGTGTTCTCTACTTGATCAGGAGAACAAGCTGTGGCCCCAATTCTCAAAAAATCCTCCTTCCTTCTTTAATAGCCAGTATATTTTCAACAGCTTCCAATTTTCTTCCAATCCTGGAACATCTTTACTTATAGAATTGTACCCAAGAAATGAAACAGCCATGGTAACCATCCTCCCTTCCCAAAATAATTTTCTAGCAATGCCTCTGTTTTCTTTTACACTAAAACTTACAACTATTATTGAGACTGGACTGTTTGTTGCTAAGGGAAGCAGTTGATGAATTGCACCTGATTTTACCTTTTTGCTATGGTCATTAAAAGAATCACATGGTCATTAAAAGAATCACATGGTTGTTAAGTGAATCTGGCTTTTCCATTGACTCTGCTTGTCAGAAGGCCCTTGGGAAAGTTGCAAATGGCAATCATGTGACCCCAAGACGGTACAACCATCACACATGTATACTGGTTGTTAAGCACCTGAATTTTTAACATGTGACCACAGGGATGCTGTGACAGTTATAAGTCTGAGGACTGGTTCTAAGTCACTTTTTTCAGCCTTGTTGTAACTTCAAAATGGTTGTTAATGAATGGTCATGGGCTGAGGACTATGTGCATCAGATCTTACAGCAGAAGGTGAGAAAAGCTGAAAGAGGAGGAATCCCTCTAGAATTGTAAGAAATGTTGGGAATGTGATTAGAAATATCAGTTTGGAATTGTACCTGGGCCCAGGTAGGGGGTAGAAGCAAAGGCAAGTTTTGATGGGATCCATGATTTTTAGTGAGCAACGAAGGGTTTGGAAGATGGTGATGAATTAGCAAGCAGACCTGGGGGATCAATATGCAGCAGGCCCTCAAAACAGCTTAGCTAATGGACAAAAGACTTAATAGTTGAGAAAAAATGGCAAAGGAAGTTTGAAGGCCCTGGTTCCCCTGTTTGATAAGGAAATGTATTTTCTGTTCCTTTCCTAACATTTGTATGTGAATTCTTAGCCTGCTCTCTTCCTTTTACTTGGTCTTAATACTTAGTCTTCTCTCTTCCTTTTACTTGGAGGTTCCCCTTTGCTTCAACAACTAAGGCAAAATTGTTAGGTCAGAGTGAGTCTGTCACCAAGTTTCTCCTTCTAAACAATTTACTTTGAGCCAACAGAGGAAAACCAACCCAACTGCACGCTTTTTGTTGAGCAAACTCAACTTTTATCTTCTAGTTTCATTTGAGTAACCCATTTCCTTTTCTTCCTTTGCATTGTCTTTGGCTGCTCATGAGGCTTTGTCACTTTGGTTTCAAAGCACTTTTGTGGTAAGATTAGGATGACTTACCAGCTTACCATGACTGGCTTTTCTGACTCCCCCCACTCCTGGTTTGGATTTCTGCTGGCTATTGGGTAGGATTATTTTGCAAAACTGAATTATCAGCAAAGAAAGAAGCAGGGAAATAGAAAGATGGAGACAAACATGCTAAATAACAAAAACGGAACAACAGACAAGAGCGCTAAATAAACTGGGTCCTTTACATGTCCACCCCCAACTCTACCCCATAACCCAGGGAGTCCCAACACATTGGGAGGAGATCATGTTAAGGTCTGGGTTGAAGAAGCTCTGTGGAGACCTGGCCTCACTTCACAGAGCCACTTTGCATAGTGGTCATTCCCACACCATTTCCTCAAGGACTAGCCAAAGTAGACCAGATTTTCTCTCAGCTTCCTATCTCCTACAATACTCTCCTTCCTTTTCAAGCTAGCAAGCCTGCTGCCACTGAAAAGGTGGACTCCTACTGTATTAGACTTGTGCAAAATGTCACAACCTTAAGACATACTATTCTGAACTTGGAACACCCACCCTGTTTCAACCTTAAAGGGAGCATCAGGATATCCTGCTTTAAGGCCACTTTCAGGAATGTCCCGGGTCTTTGGGCTTCCAACCTGTCTCCATCCCTGACCTCATCAGGTTTCTTGACTGTTAGCACCTCTCTCTTCATCTATGTAGCCTTCTCTTAGTGATTTTGAGAACACCAAAATTCTTGAGGTATGCATGCACCTATGAGGAGGGGAGAATCTGTGCATTTTTATCCTGGAGAAAAGAGGATTAGGAGGAGCTTAATGGCATGTGGATAAAGTTTCATATTGTCACAACCGGAGAAGATCAATCAGTTAGGCCAAAATAAAAAGCCAATTATGTCAAGCCCCTCACAACAATGCAAAAGCAGGGCTTTAGAATAATCAAAAGTGTAAAATACTTATAGATTTATATTTGGTTTAGTCCTGCTTTAATATTACAGCTTCTATGTTCTTTTACTTCCAATCTCAAAGACTGCAATTTGGTGAGATGGTGAAAATTCAGATAAACACTGTCCTTTTTCAATCCTCCTGAGCACAATAACATTTAAGGCTTCCTGGTAACAAGAAACCATGGCTGAACCATTTAGATCTGCAGTGCCTTTTCAGTGCTCACTGGTTATGAAAGTAATCCAAATAAATCTAATTCTGAGCTCAAAGGAATTCTTCAGTCCATGATATTAAACCTGCATCTGGGCTGTCTTTCAGACAGTTTTGAGGGGCCCGTATCTTTAAACAGGTCTGGTGAATTTATATTTTCTAGATTAATTTATGGTTTGGAATACAGTTACACCTCACCTATGCTATCATCTCAAAAATTTCAACAAAGGAAATTTTAAGTAAAACTATATATCCTTTTTCTTGAAAATGGCTGAAAATGGAATGAGTGTCTGTCTGGCATTAGAAAAAGCTGCAGACACCCTTAAACTGAGTTCAGTTGCTTGTAACCTGCATGGACATGTTTTCTTGGCAGCATGATGAAAATGGTTTGCTACTGCCTGCTTCTGGAAATTTTCTGGTCGTCTCCTATCCAACCGTTATCCAGGTCCAACCCCAGGTTGAGTTAGGACAGAGATACATTAAGAGTTGTTTGGATGGAGGTGGAAAGGAGGAAAGGATAAACGTCCAGACTTGTGGTTCTTAAATGATACAACCTCCAGACACAATTTTAGGCCTCCCACAAGGACAAGGCTTATGTTTGTGGAAGTGTTTAATTCTGGCTACCTGTTTTCCAATAGTGCTTCTGTTCTCAGCCCCACCCGGTATGAATTTCAGTTCACTTTCTAACGCTCCCAACAAAGGCATGTTAACTCACTCTCTCCCACACAGCTGGCACTGTCACTCCCACCACACCTGTGCACTAGCACTAAAATTAGCCAGGAAAGCATTTGTGTATGCCTCAAACCACAATAGAGCCAAGCGCAATTTAAAAGTTCGATCAGCCAAGGATTCCTTTTTTACTTTCATGGAAACCAAGACCAAATGGAAAAAAATCAGGAGTCTGCCAGCTCCTTGTTCAACTCACACGTTTTATTAAAAGTCATAATCAGAAAACGGGATTATCAAACTCCTGATTTAAAGCCTCAATGTGAGAAAAAGACATCATGTAATTTTCAACTGTGTAATTAATGTAGATGCAAGTTCTCATTTTCTTGGTTTGTTTAATCATAATTTTATCATCTTCCCTGGTAAATAATGTAGCCTAATTCTTCATAGAAAGGTGGACTACAACTCCCATGAACTCTGACAATTGGCTGCATTAACCAATGTTCATGAGAACTGGAATAGATAGTTTCTGAAAGAATACAGGTTCCCCTATCACATTAACTTTTAATTATAATTTGTCTATTGTTTAGCATCATGTACAACCTATGTGGGGCCATAATCAACCTCATTATAGTATTATTGTTGCAGAAGTGTACAATTTTTGGAAGAAGACCTAACTAGACTAATATTCTACTTCACTGAGTATTGTGGCACTATAAACATGAACAGATTTATTATGTTATGGCTTATGCCATGGTGAATCTGGAGACAGTGAAAGACGAAAATTCAGAGAAGGACAAATGTTCATAAAAGAATTTGGCAACAATCAACAGAACTGGAAAAAAGCAATTTACATGTTTTATGATGACAAGATTAAAATAGGTTTGCTTTAAGCACTGCATGGTGAAGAACTTTCACATTCATAAATCTAGTAATAAAAACCAATAATATTTATAGGTTCTTTTATAGCTCTCCACTGTATGATGGACTCATGGGCCAAGTGGTTTACCCTCTCTAAATTGTGGGGAAGATCTGAAGACACACCTTTGGGTGCGGTAATTACACAGTGGCTACTTATGAATGTTGTCCAACAATTTGCTGTCAAAAACAAAGGCTAAAAAGCACAGGGGTAGAGGTTAAGATTTCTTAAACATGTATGTTCAACTGCATACAAACTGAAGATCTTGCATCCTGCAAATAAGTCCTGATCTAAGAAGTTTACTGAAACAAATATATCTGCTGGAAGAAATGTATGAGATTTCTCATATGTCCCCTACAGTGAAAGACTTATGTGCTCCAATTTAATACAAAGATTAACAGCTTTAAATGCACATAGTTTTGTTAAGTTGCATTCAGATATGGTCTAAGTATTTGTATTGTTTACTGAAAAAAAGTAATATCTATTTTTTCTTCAATAGTCCCGGGAACGGGATATTTCTAGGCTGATGTGATTGTTCTTCTAATGTACCAGATCTTTCTTCATGAAATGGTTGGAAGAAAGATTCCAAAGGAGAGGAAGTGGGAAAAAAATCTGATTGAATATTGACTTTTGATCATGAGAAAGTCAACTGAATGTTGAATAAAATGTCTCTGACATGATCACTTCTGTGTAAGGGATCCAATAGAGCTTTTCAGTAATTTTAGTGAGCTGTTGGAAGTGCACTTAAAGATTTGTGGACTTCACCTTCAATGCTTGCTGAGAAATTCTGAAAGTTAAATCTTGAAGTTGCAGAGGTTGAGAAATACTGTCCCAGAGAATAGCCAAGATTTGCTCTGTGGATTGATGAAAAGAAAGTGATCTATGCTTAATGCTGGTGAATCATAATTTAATTCAGTTGACTGCACTAGGAGGCCTGTCTTCTTCCTTTAAGAGAGTCTATTTCAGAATTATTCCCTGATCTGTTATGACTTACTTTGCAGTCAACAATCTGCAAATCTTGTCTTCTGGAGGAAACATATGATGTTTGATTAAATGATGGATATTCAATTCCAGGCAATCCTAGATTTGCTTGATTTTCAGGTCCTTTTCAATCTGGCTATATGAGAATTTCAGGTTCTCTGTAGATTCTCTCAGTAATGCTTAATATAATAAAGAACAATCTTAGGTTTAAAAATCACGATTGGGGAGACTGCGTTCCCTTACCTTGTAGATAATTTTCAGAAGGTGTTACAGAGAGACTGCAAAGCTACAAATCTAAAGCTTTGTGAAGGAACAGTGTAGTATTCCACATAGTTTTATCCAGTCCTTGTTCTAATAAACATTTATTTATGTATATCTCGCCTTTATTATTTTTATAAATAACTCAAGGCTTTGAACATATCTAATACTACTTCCTTCTCCTGCTATTTTTCCCAGAACAACTCTGTGAGGTAGATTGGGCTGAGAAACAGTGACTGGCCAGAGTCACCCAGCCAGCTTTCATGCCTAAGGCAGGACTAAAACTCACCATCTCCTAGCCTGCTGCAAGCAACCACTAGAGCAAACATAGTAATCACATTCAGTGCCCTTTTACAAGACATTTAAACACAGCCTAAACCAACAGCGCCCAATCTGTACAAGGGAAGGTGAAAGGTTATCAATTGATAAAATGGCTAGCATGGGGAGGGGGAGTCCAAAAAGAAAAGGACTGATAAGACAGGGTGCCCTACAGACATCAAAATAAATCCTCCAAAGAGTCACACTGGGGGTCCTGGCCTTCAGGCATACTTCATTAAACCACATTTCATAGAATACTTCACCACTGGATAGCTTTGTAGCATACACTCTATGCCAAAAATCACAATTTACAAGCTATGGTGTCTGTGTTCACACAACATGGTACACCTATCACATCAAAACATGGCTTAATGAAATGAAGAAACTAGCTAACATTGAACAGAACAAGAACAACCAAAATATTAAAATGTCAACTGATTCAAAATTTATTTACAGTCTAAGACCAAATCCAATAAAATACCAGCATACAATACAGTAAATGTAAAAAGAAATGTCAAACTTGCATGAAAATCCTAAACCAATTAGCAGCTAACTAAGAGCATGAGGGAGGAACTAGATAGTTCCTAATAGCTAAAGCCATTGATAAGATTTCTGCAACCTTCTTGGGAGGCTGAAGTATGGTCACCCAGAAGAAGAACAACAGCCTCCTGATCACAATTGTAATTAAAGTTATTAAAAAGTGGAAGTATTAAACTTGATCACCATTATGTAAGACAGACTCTACCTCCAACTCTGAAATAATGAGTCAGAAACTGACTGTAAGTAAAATAGGCTGAGAAAAGATAATAAGAAACAGAAAAGCAGGCTTAGTAACCAAGGGTGTATGTGGTGGTAAGTGTGTGTGAGTGTCAAAGTCAAAATAATGGTCATAGTTCAGCCTCTTTTCAATCTGTGCCAACACAATGCATATAAAATGAGCCAGGACCTTGAATGAACATTCAAGATTATTTTCTTGAGTGTTTTGACCTCTTACCCCACAGATATTCCTGATAATAAGCAAAGAAAAGGGGAAAAAAGCACAACTCCTTCCATAAAATTTCTTTCCAGTTACTACTTTTTTCTTTCTAGCTATCCATATACTGTACTTAATAGTGCTATGCAGTGCTTTGATCCAATCTTCAAAAAGCGCTTCACAATGTGAGGGACTGCAGACAAAGCACTGTTTGTAATTCCCGAAAGCAAACATGTTTTTTCTTGGTATCTCACAGCAATGAAGCAACTGTGGAAAAGGGCCACAAGTTTCACAGGCAGGTATTAGTTTTGTGTTCAATTGTTCACCCTGGGCGTATTTATTATGGATAATCACCAAGAGACATGCCAAGTTCCTCCCTCCAAAATGTAAATCCTTTTATTGCTTGCTTCCAAAACACAGGTATCCATAGACATCAGTGGAATGCAGAAAGGAATGGATATCCTGGCATTTTTCACAATCAGCACAACCCCCCAAGGGCAAGCTCTGTTCTGCTAAAGGAGTATAAATTAACCTGAGTCAAAAATTGATGGTGTTGCTGGGAACATTCCTGGGAGAGGAAGAAGTAGGCCAACCCCTACCTGTTCCAGGTGGCATTGGAGCAGGCCCGCTGGTGCTGGGTCCCCCGCTCATCCAAGGCAGTCGTCTCTCTCTTGCCCAGGTCGCTGAGGCTGGGTGAACTCATGAACTTCAACCTGCGAAGAGTCCTCATGGTCAATGGAGGTATTGTGCGGGGTGGCTAGAGAAACCCCATCCTTTTCACCACACACACACACGTAGCTGAGCCAGGCGCACCCAACGGGGCAGGTTCTCCGTCTGCTGTTCAAAAATGAAACTTAAAGGAAGAAAGGAAGGAAGGAAAAACAACAAGAAAGAAAAACAAAACAAAGAAAAGAGAACCAGTCTCTACAGAATACTCCTTGGCCAGCAAAAGACAACACCATTAATCAGAGCAGTTCTGACATTGCACAGCCCTGTTAATCATTGCAACAGGGTGGCTGCTGCTTTCTTAAGTTGCCCTTCCTGTCCCGGCCAAGGATTTTCTCTCCTCCTGGCTCTCCACAGATGGAGACTGATTCAACTCAATGTTCCACCTGCCATAGTAAACATTTCTTTCACTGAATTTGCAGATGGTTCCTCCTCTTCCTCCTCCTTTTGTAACTGGAGATGAAGCCGCCAATGAGAAATGCAGGGAGCCACCACAAAATGTGACGTTTGGAAATTTCATAGCAGAGTTTCACAACGGTTGAAACTTTGCCACATTACAGCATGCACACATGTCTTCTCTTTTTTTCCGTTGAGGCAAAGAACAAAGCAGCTGCTAGTGCCTGAGCTGAAAGGGTGAACAAGCCTGGTCTTATCTCACCTGTTTAAAGAGACAGTGCTCATTTTTGCAAAGCAATTGGAAGATGTCCTACAGCATGGGGACTCTCTCCCTCTTGTCTCCAATAAATCTGTCCAGGGACACAGCTTGCAAGGAGGAGCATTAAAGTCACAAGGGTTCATTGCACACACCTTATCTGACTTGGAACTCCAGGCATTTTCAATATATTCACTTCCTTGGTTATGCAGACCTGAAAATCAAAGTTTCTGGAAACTTTCCATGTTCATGAAACAGGTGGGCAGAGGACCAGTGCCTCCTGTATAATGTTTCTGTATAATGGATATAGAATTATTCACTATTAACAGCCATCTGATAAGGCACCACAAGGAAGGAACAAAAGTTTCATCAAAAAACAAAATGTGCACTATGGGAAAACAACAGCCAACCCTTCCATGTGTGCATCTTTAGGTGCAACAGTAATTGTGGCACAATTTTGGAGGCAGTCCTGGTTCTCAGTCCCAGAAAGAGACTGTCCACTTTCCAGAAAATCTGGAAGGACATTCCATGTGTTTTCTAGCTTCAGGTGCTACTGCTACTCCAGCACAGAAGGACTGAGTTCATTCAGAAATTAGCCATTTTGTTCAGTGGGAAGATGTGCACACAAATATCTTATGTGTGTCCACATGTTCATAAATGAGGGTAACCAATTGTTGGCGACAACAATCACAATCCCAAACAAGCACATCTAATGGTGTTTGCTGTATTAAATAGCTGGGCCATTTAAATTCCAGCCCTCTGAATTTGTCTTCACATAATCTTTAGTTAGAAGGACTGTCGAATAATGGAAGAGGCTTCCTCAGGAGATAGGATACTGGATAAACCAGATGGCCATTTGTCAAAGCTGCTGTGGTTATAGACTATGCTGGACCAGATGATCTCAAGTAAGCCTCTGCCCAGGGAGAGTGAAACCCCTTTGCTTTCTTCCTATCTAGTTTGTCGTTCTCACCATCATCTGTTACTTGTAATCATATTGAATATATTACATATTGTAATGTAGTATATGCAATGTAATGTATATAATGTAATCATATTTCATCTTGTTTTAGTTTTGTGAGCCACTCAGAATTGTTGGAAGTCAGGTGCATTTCAAATAATAAATAAAATCCAGAGGTTCCTTATAACCCTTAAATTCCACGAGTTTATCAGAAGTGAAGCACTGAGAAAGCTTGTTTGGTAGAAAGGGCAAAGAAACACTATCTTCTTGGTCCACCAAAATGTCCTAAAGCAACTGCTTCTCTTTACTATCACAACTTTCCCAAAGGGAAGGGCCAATTCATAGACCTCATACAGAAGCATCATAACCTGGCTCTCCTTCTACACCAACCAGGAATTCTCTTTGATGCTGTTTCACTTTGACCCATAATACAGTAACTGACTGGATGATGTAATTGGAAAGAACGCAAAGTGGTCAATGAAATAAGCCAAGCTGAGCATGATTCTTGTGATTTGGTGGACAAACACCATGCTCTCTTCTTAGCAACTTCCCCATCTAACCTACGACCTGGAGATTTCCTGGTCTCCTATCTAAAAGATAATCCTGCCTGGCTTTTCAAAACTATCTACCTATAAAGAAGTGGAGCAGAACCCTATGGAGAAAACCCATTCATAGGTCATTCTAGAGCTTCATAAAAGGGAATTGTTTCTCATTTGCAGTGGTTGCTTCCTTTCTGGCATTTCCAAGGAGTTTTACTCTCCTTATATTCTATGTCCCTTGAGTGCCCAAAGAGTTACATCCTTTGCTGAAGATGCATCCCAACCCCTGAAAATTTCATGCAGAAAATGTTCTCTATCTTCAGTGCTGAGGTCTCACAAGAACTCCTGTCTTATTTTAGATCCAGCAAGTCCAACTCTCTTCCAGGAATGGTTCAGTGGGCTATTTCAAGTTCACCTTTGCATCTTTCAAAGAGGCAGCAACCACTATGGAGGCAGTATTGGGCTTGGATGAGGGAACATGGGCCACACTCTTTCTTTCTGTGTTATGTCATGTTGGAATCATAAGGGTTAATTGGACTTTAGAATTAATTGGGAATAACTTTCTCACAATGTTTCTTGATAAACAAC
>JANHZU010009251.1:120260-134252 GCA_032468055.1 Acrochordus granulatus | reverse complement strand
TGTCCATGTGTAGAGTCGCCTTTTGGGTTGTTGGAAAAGCGTATTTGTTATGATCAGCTTGTTCTCTTGACAAAATTGAGGGAATCACCTGTAAATAAGGTCATCCAATTGATAAGCAATGCTCTAGGCATAGAGCTGAAGTATTGTGTCTATTATCCAGAGACACCCTCTTCGGCAGAGTGAATGAGAGGAGTATTGAAGAATTGCTTGGCCAAACAAGTAGAAGTCATTGGTTGGGGATGGGTAGATATGCTTCCTGTAGCACTCTTGGGCATCAGAAGCTCATCTTTAAAGGAAGAAAAGATGTTTCCCCATGAAATTATCTATGACAAAAAATGCCTCTAGGCTTTAATTAATTCCCATCCCAGAAGGTGTTCATCCGGACCTGTGGTCATTACCTATGTACTATACAATCCTTTTAACAGGTATAATGCCAAACCCAAGAAGAGATCGAGACCAAAATGGGCTACCTGCAGCTGCACCATTTAAATAGTTGCAAACAGCGGATTGAGTGTATTGCAAAGGGCATCAAAGAAAGGACTATCTGCACCCAAGGGGAAAAGGTCCCTAACAGGTGTCACTGGTTGCTCACAGCAGTGCCAAGCTTGAAGGTCTGATTTGTGGGAACATCTAAGTCATGATCGATCTCCAGAAAACCCTTAAGGAAGCCCTCCAAAAGAATTCAGGCTCTTGGGAAGTGAACAGAAGAAAAAAAAGTGAAGTTTGGACTATGAAAACCTGAAGAACTCTGAAGATTCATTTTAATGGATTTTGAGGTAATAGTCCTCATAACAGTTTCACTTTGACATTTAAGCTCCTGCAATTAGGATATTTAGCTTGTTTTACTGTACCTTATTCCTTTTTTTCTTTTGCTGTTTTGCAGCAACACAATGACTTTGTTAAAAACTGTGTTTGTGTTGATCTGTGTGACCTGTTCACTATTGCCAAGATATAGAAAACAACAATAAAGCCTACCAATAACTCCTATTGAACCTTAGCGCACTCCATAATCCCCTGCACTCCATAATCCCCTTCTGTACTGAGGGAACAAATTGGAGTTCAGTCTTCAAAACATGTTTCTTAGGAGTACCAGGATTGTTTTTAGACATTTTTAGACATAGACCATTACTAAGCCATCAGCAACATGTAAACCACTCAGCCTAATCATCAAAGGCAATTCCTCCTGTGTGTTGAGTCTACTCCCATCAAAGAACAAGGGAACAACCAAGCATGATGCAGGGTGGAAACTAAGGGCAATTTGCCAGGCCATAACTGTATTTGGATATTCTGATGAACAAAAATGCCATTTCCTACTAGCAATTGAAAATTATACACAGGTAATAGATCTTAGCTGTGTACAAAATAGCTTGAATTTACCAAAGATTTGATGGTGCAATTTGGAAATGCTCTTCTGGTGAACTTGAGATATGTGTACTATTCTGTATCAAACAGGCAACTTTTAAATCTACTCCATTGTTTCACAACCTCAGAACATTTAAGATGTGTGGACTTCAATTCCCAGAATTCACACATTTTAAAATTACTGAGATTGAGAACACTACTCTATTCCAAAAAATTCAGTATTCAGTAAAAATGAAATCACATTAGAAACATTCAGGAAGAGAATAACAAGAACAGAGTGTTAGTATCAACCAAAGATTAATTCAATAAAACTACAGAATTTATTGAGACAAGCAGGAAACTTTGAACACAGAGATATGCATATTAGTGACTAAGGAAGAATGTTCATGTCACTATACCTCAAACATCTTATAAGCATTAATATGCAGAAAAAATAGTAAGTATCTAAGATAAGAAGCTAACACTAAGAAAGGAATGATATAGAACCAAAGGAGACAGTCAGGAGGAAAAAGATAGAGTCTTCAGTAAGCAAGTACGCCATCGTATTGTGGTCTCAGTTGAGCTGATGTTCCAACAAGAGGAGACACTGGATTGGCCACAGTACAACCTCCAGTGACTAAAAATGTACTTATTTTCTTTCATTTCTTTGCTTTAAACCTTCTTGTGCTTGCATCTGTTTGGCACAAAGTGACTGGATGAGTTAGTCACACTACAGTTTCTGCCTGATGTTGTCATCAACATTAAAAGTTGTTAATTCAAAAATCACTGCACAGTGGCTACATTGCTTTCTATTTGAGAAAGTTTCTGAAATGTCCCATCTTTCCAAAGGTGGGGATTTTGGGTTGCCATATTAGTTTCATGCCCACCAGGGACTTTTCATGTAAAACACAATCCACTAATATCCCTATTATGAAAAATTCTTCTTCAACAGCATTCACATTAGGAATTTCATGACTTATTGAGTTCAGCTATTTCATGTGTTCCTTGACAAATACTTACAATCATCTGACTGATTTCCCAGTGTTAGTGCTAGGAATCCCTGCAGTTATATTGAGCAAGTGTTGATGCAAATATCATTTGCATTTAGGTACCTGACTGGCATATTGTTTAAGGCTGAGCTAGCACGCATAGACTATAGCCTATAATCATTTGATCTTTGGTGATGAGTAACTTGGTCATAGGGGCACTTGATCTATTAATCAAATCATGGAGTGCACAATGGAGGATAGCATTGGTCTTCCATTGTCTTTGATCAAGCGCTGTTGCTTGCAGAGTGACTTGAGAAGATGCACCAAGAGCTTCATAAACTTGAATATACATAGTCAAATCAGAGTTCTGGGATAGTCTACCAGGGGGAGAAAAGATCAGATAGTTTGGGATTCATGTCCAGCATAGACGATTATCCCCAAAGTATTATTCTATATTGAGGATATGGAACTAATATTAATTTGATCTGATGCTATTACTTTATAGGAAAGAGGCTGATTTTTCTCTTCAAATCCACTGCACTGGATAATGAATTTTGTTTGAAAAGCTGTTCTCCTTGGATTAAGGACACATGTGACATCAAATAATATTCACAGATAGATGATTGTCCACCTTTTGTGTTCAGAATGAGGGCACTGTAAGTCTGCAGATGTACAGTTTGCCAAACGTGAGCTTTCCTGCCACCATTTTATTTACTTACTGGATTTTGAACTACTAAGAAAAAATAGTATGTATTATTTGCTTGAAGAATTTTGAGAAGCAACATTTGAATTGAGTTGGAGGATGTGGTCCACTTTAAATCAACTTGATCTGGGTGACTGAGGGTCAGTGATACATAGTCTGTTTTTGTTTGCTGCAATCCCAAGTACAGGAGAGTCCCCGAGACAGACTGACCAGCTCACTATTAGACAGGCTTGAACAAGCAACTTTTAACATGATGAAATGTCTTCCTTCAATGACAGGTGGACTAAGAGGCATTGACCAGCCTGATGTATCTAACAGAGTGGAGACTTTATAGATGTTCCAAACAATTTTGATTGCTTTGGGGACTGGACAATTGACCTGCATGTTTGCTGCTATCATAAATTCAGTCCCTTGTATTATTGTAGGTAATAGAGAAAGAGTTTGGTATTAAAAGCCCGGTGGATCCTAAATTCAGGAATGGTGCAAGGTTTTTGCTGGCAGGCAATCTAGGTTCTATGACTTTTGAAACATAAATATTACACCTGGCTGTGAATTCCACAGGAATTCTTGCACTCTCTGTGCATTTCACTTTGGCTACAAAGCCCGCATACGAGGCAGGATTGAAAGCTAAGGCAGAGTCAGGAATGAAATGAGCTGCATTTGGGGTCTGATCAACGTAGGCAAAACTATCATTCTTCACCAGAATCCTGCCCTGGAATCAAAAACTTGCAGACTGAAAGTCCACTCCCACTGTAGAAGGGGATGCTGCACAGGGATGAACCACACAATGTAGACCAACCTATTGTCAGAAGTGCTGTTGAACATCCATCTCCCTTCCTCCTAGGGTTTGGAAAAGACTCTTTCTGATTCAGAGGGATATCCAGGCTGAATCTAAATAAGTGTAGCTGCATGAATTTAACTGTGATCAGATAAGAAAACCTCCTTGCTGATAAGGAACATAGCAGAGGCTGGAGTTCTCAGTAAGGTCATTGGTCAGACTGCCTTTTTGGAAGGAATAGTAGAGGCCCTGGGCATGGCTAAAAATATAAATGCTAATCGCGTTTTTCTGTGGGTTGAGCCACATGGAAATGGTTGTCCTGAAAATTAAGGTCCCATTTAAGAAATCCAGGTTTCCTGTTACTGTCTATGATACTCTCTGGCTGATATGGAAGTACATGCTAGCTAGATATGGAAGTACATGGAAGTACATGCTAGCCATTATTGTTTCCTGGGTCTGGTGTGATGTGGGCACAGCATAGAAATGGCTGTGCAGACCAAACAGGTTGTATGTATAGGAGTGGGACCACTCTTGGATCCCTGTGTGTCCTGGAGTTGGTAGGCAACTATTTCTCAGCTGAGATGCTGCAGGTTCAAGAAAGGCTCAGGATCCCTTGCGACTGTCTCTGCAGTTGGAGGTTACCCTGAAAACAAAGAGCAGAGCAGGCTCTACCCAAAAATCCAGGTTGAGGCTGATCTGGGATCCTGGCTTATAACTGACATCTGTAGTTGTGAGAGAGGAACGCATAGCGGGTCAGTTCATGAGAGAGGACTGGAGGTTCTGAGGAGGAGGCGCCTTCCAAAAGAAGGCAAGAACATCGGGGACTCTTCAGCTTGCCAGAAGAGTCAAAAGCATGTAAAAGTCAAAGCATGTAAAGCACAGTCAAAGCATGTAAAATCCTTCATGGCATGAAGGAAGATGACATGGAGATGTTTTTCTCTGTTTCTCCAGACACTAAGATCAGGGTGACCCCTTGAAGCTGACTAGAGATTTTAGAACAAGAAAAAGAGCACTGATGAACCCATAGCTTTTATTCCCACAGGGCCCAGTGGCAGTCATAAACTCGGACTGCTTTCTAAGGGGTGGGATAAATTTGTGGAAGGTTTATCAAGGGATACTGGTCTTCAACACCTCATAGTATCTCCAGTATCAGGAGAAGCATGTTTCCATTGCCAGTTCTAGCATAGCAATGGGGGGACAGGGTTGGTCTCAATAGAGGGATCTATTGGCCCCTGGGAGAAATAAAACGCTAAGATGGGCCCAGGCCTGGTTCAGCAGAGCTCTCTGTAGCTTCTTAATACTTTCCCACCCCTAAAGCCATCTGGATAGTGTACAAAGCCAAAAAGCTTGGCCTCTGGGGAAAGGAGATTCGAGGGGTTCAAAAGAAAATCAGTGCCCTAAACTCCAAAGCCTGATTTGGGCACTATTCATATACAGTACATATAGATACAAAAATATGCTCCCAGTCTAAGTTTTCATTGTGGTGTTCTTTCAAAGTATTAGATCCCAAAGAGGTTCTAAGTCACCGCTAAAAAGAATAATCAATGCTGACTGATTAAAAAATTGATTTGATAATAATGTAAGCTTGACTAGAATATTCAAAGTTAACAGAACAATTAATATGTCAGAATTCAAACAGGTTATATAATTTAACAGCCAGCTTAAAAGAAAGCAAACCAAGTATCCTGGGGAAAATTTGAAGGCAGTAATTATAAAGAAAAAAGAGTGAAGTACATAGTACACAGGATTAATTACAGAGCATCCCTAAATATTTGAATATTTCTATTGTTTGCATTGATGTAGCTACTTTGAATTAGATTTCTACAACTGTAAAGTTCAAATACTGGAAATATTATGCTATGTCCTCATGTTATAATGGCAATATCTTCCAGGAGCATTTTATGGGTATTCTTTGAAGATTGTAGATGTAAATTTGGTGACATTTTGTAAGGAAAACAAATTTTTAGAGGAGTAGGAGTGTGCTGTGCTAGCAAAATAGAAACACAGAAAGAATGTGTGCTAACTGGCACATTAAAAGTCAGCCTTGAAGTACCTGGTTCTCAGTAAGTCTTACTAACCAAATATTTCTATGGCACCGTAACTGATACCTTTCTTTCTATTAAGACAATAAGTCTTTTTTGAGCATTGCAACAACAGAAGCGCAGGGAAGTAACTTGAGGTTTGCTAACTATGAATATTTATGCTTACATCCTCTATTACCTATGCATATGCATGACTATATTCTTTTCTCCTCCTTTCCAAAGTGGATAAATATGAGTGCATCGTTTTGTCTGGAGGAATCCCTCCCATTATTCTCTGGAGGGAATTCCTCTAGTGCACATTGTTAAATAAGTAAAAAACTGCAGTGAGCCTTGATTATTGCTTTTGTGATTCCACACTCGGATCCACATTCCCATGTGGCTATCCTCTTGATTTTTTTTTACCATACTCTCTGGACAACCTTTTACTTAACTAAGATTTTCAACACATGCAAGGTTAACAGGCAGCAACTCCCGTTAAACTTTGCAAGTTTCAGAATAATTACATCATGAGAAATCACAGCAGGTGGCAAACTCTGGATGATTCTTGAAAAAAATACAAGATAGCTCTCAGATTGGAACATCACCAAAATGCCACAGCTGTATATCAGATTGGGAAGTCAAAATGCGTCTTGGAAGAAAATGCAAATCACTTCTGGATTATCACCAACTCCTTAAAGACAAGGAGTTCAGCTCAACTTGAGGATTGCTTTCCTTAGGACTTTGAGTGGTTGAGAAGCGAAATTCTGACCTGGAGACAGGCAGTTATCACAAAGCTACAAATGCTGTGAACAGATAGACTTTGAAGTCATTCTCCCATTCTTCTCCTGAAATACAATATCGCCTCTGATCAAAGTCTTTGGAAAAACTGAGGGTGATTTTGCATGCTGACTGCTTAAATAAAGTGTTTTTTATGGCTTTTGGAAAAGCTACCCAGTTAAACAGTGACTCAGTGAAATCAGATACCATCAGTGCAAAGTGTCCTTCACAACACCTTGACGCAGGTAACTTATGGTGGGTGTAGGAGAAAGACATTCCCAGATGTATTATGGTTATGGAATCCAAATACTGGAAAACCCACTTGACTACATTGATTGTATAATTGTTATAATTATACAATTATATAGATGTCACATCAAACAATTGCAGATATAAGATCAGAATTGGTAGCAAAGTCCAAGTAACTGTCACATCTGATAATTTCAATCAGCACCCAATACCATCTTTTTCTCATCTCCAAAATACTATCCAGAAAAGAAAGGCGATAAATCCATAGGCTCTGCCCAGTTTAAGTCAGACTAACTTTCTGCTCTTCTGAACAAGGAATGAGTGATGTCACATACATCATGAGGTCATTATACAAATGATCTTACATATTTCAGATGATTTGAGCCGCGATGACATCATGCCTTGTACCAGACATCTCCTGCTTTCATGAACAAATGTGGAAAACTTCTCCAACTCCTCTCCTTCCAACTCAATTTGCTCTGAACTGTTCAATAAGACACTTGCTGAGAAGTGAACTTACCCCTTTCTTGTCCAATCCTGGTTTAAAGTATTGTAATCAGCAATTTTTAGATCACTTCCAGCCTTAAATCTATTGTATAACCTCTTTGGCTTTATTAGGATTATAATGAATATAAAGCAGGAAGGTCTGCAGGGGTCAATAAAGTTAAAATGGGGGCCAAACCCCTGCCCCTTTTTACATGCATTGCAGACTCCCCCGATATAAAGTGGTCATCAAGTTCCTTCAAATCCTTCTAAAGTAATATTTCTCAATCTTGGCATCTTTAAGATGTGTGGACTTCAATGCCCACCATGGCTGGCTAGTGAATTCCACACGTCTTGAAGATGCCAATGGTGTGTTTAAGTCCACACGTCTTGAAGATGCCAAGGTTGAGAAACACTGTTCTAAAATATGTTAAAATAAAATAAAAGGGTGTGCAACTGAAGCCGTCTGCAGAGAATGTCTTTAAGAAACACAAATTATTAGGAAGAAAACATCTTTTTAGTCAGAGGTATATTTATATTCACATAAATATATAGAGAGGAGGTGAGGTATGGGAGTCAATCTAATTTTTCTAGCCTAGATGGTCATTACTCTTCAATTTAGCTGTCAGCTTTCCCTTACCATTCGTTGCTGGTTCTAGCTGCTTGGCTGGTCTGAAAACCCAACCGCATATTAATTTAGATTGCCTGTTTATAAGCAGCAGCAGGAGATCTTGCAGCCACAATTCTGCCTTTTAGCGTGAGCCATCCCACCCACCTTTCCACCTACAAACTAGAATTCCAAAAAGGGAACAAAGGACCAGATGGCTCAAAACAAGCCAGTCCTTCTTTGCAGCTCACAAATCTCCAGTTGAAGTAGGGTGGTGTCTGTCTTTTAAAACAACCTATTCCCCTATTGAGTTTTTATGGTAAACCATCTGCTCTGAAGTGACAAGCTGTCTCATAATGGAAATTCAGAATCCTAAGAAAGTGGGATGAGACTACAAATAAATCTGAGATTGGCTAGACAGTATGCATCACAACTCAAGTTTTTGCTGGCATCAGTACAAATTAATGGTATAGAGTAAAATCTCCATAAAAATATCAGGCATCCTTTCCTTCCTTTAACCGGTTTCCTTGAGCATCAGACCAGAGGCTCTGATTTCATATATTATGCTGGGCCACAGTTTGTTTTATGGGAGTTGGGGCATCAAAAAAGCCATGACTGCCTCTTTTTACCTGCATTGTAGTTGCCATTTTCACACCCAACCTATGAATATTTCCAAGTTAATTTTACCTTTTCTAAAGTTAATCTCAACTAGGCCGCTTTGCACTACATGCTAAATAATAACTTGAATAAATCATAAAGGACCAAGTTTATACAATTTGGACCAATGTTGGTCTGCCAGGAATATATTATTTTTACAGTAAACCATCCAATGTCACTTAGTTGAGATGAATGGTGTAGAAATGTGTTGAGCGAATAAATTAATAAATAAACATTATACAGCTTCAAATTTGAAGACTGCATTCAGATAGCTATGAGGTTTGTTTCTATTTCATCAGAGCTGCTGTCCTATTGTTTTCTCCCTTCCTGCAACCTTTCTCCACCTAAACTATTTATCCAAAATATATGAATATTTATAAATATAAAATGAGATAAACCTCATAACAAAAAGAAAGCTAGCCAAAAACAATATTCATATCCATTGTAATCTAATTAAGCATTCTGATATTTGGCTTAGAAAAATGATTCCCGGAATCATTTTTTAAATCTACGCTAGATCCTAAGTGTCCGCAACATCTGTAAAAAGCCACGATGCTACATCTCTGATATCATTTGTTTCATGACATCATGGAACAATTCTTTGTCTTCCTAGGTAACTTAAAAGATCTAGTAACTTTTCTGAGGTATAGGAAAAAAAAATCCAAACATCTTTTCAATTTTTCTTCTCTAGAGCTGAGGTGGAAAACTGAATCTCTGTTTGCATCATCAAAACCACACTCAGTTGGGAGAACCCCCCCTCAAAGAACAGCTGAACACATAAATGAGACAAATGGACATTTGCATTCCAAAAAACAGGAGGAAAACATGATAGGGAAATTCCCATGTGCTTTAGGAGTCATCAAAAATGTTTACATCTAAATTTCTGTTGGTCCCATTGTAAACTTGCATGCATGTCTGCAGAGATTTACAATATAAATCCAAGTAACAGCATTACAATAACAATATTCAATAAAAATATCAAAAAATACCCTACTGCCATTGTCAAAGGCCTGTGGTTTTTTAAAAAGATTAAATGGGAGGGGAATTTAGCTAAGGATTTATTTTACTTTACTTGTTCAAAATAACTTAAAATTTCATTTTACATACTCTAAGACTAAGAATGGGTTGCATCCAGACTAAGACGCACTTTATAGTCATATTAAATAAAATCTTTAGCTAGTTTTACCCTGCATTTTTAACTTTTTGCGTGTGATTTTTAAATTTGGTTAGCTGACTATTGACATTAATCAATCCTGTCCTTGCCTGCTCAGACATCAAGCTCATTTCAAAGTAAACTACATTAGGTTACAAAACATATGACCCATTCAGTGTAGACAGTGGCTGGTCCCTAGCCCATGTTTAAGCATGGTTTGCTGAATATGTCTCAATGGCTGAACCAAACAACATCTTAAACCAAAATATGGTTGGGTTGGCTGGGTTTGATTGGACCTCATGTGAAAGGTAAAATCATTTATTTTTTCTTTTATGTAAGTTTATACTGATGACTCAAGCAAGTGAAACTTTCTGTACCAAAAAGTTTATTAACTTTATTTTGTAATTCATTTTGCAATTAATCAATAGTTCACTTCTCCAATTCCTGACACTCCTTGTTTGGATTAATCTAACTCCCACATCCTTCCTTTTCACCAATGGTGGATGGTGTGACATGAGAGTTGTACATCTCTCCTGCGGAATTCCTTGGGTAAGTTCATCCAAACGATCAACACAGAGATTTTTTGCCAGGGCAGAGTTTCCAAGCATGGCAACTTTAAGATGCGAAGATTCAACTCCCACAATTCTCCAGGTTGTCTGGGGAATTCCCAGCAACTGGCTGGGGAACTCTGGGAGTTGAAGTCCACTCATCTAAAAGGTGCCAAGGTCAGAAAGCCTGTGCTAGGGTGAAGACAAGACACAGAATTAAAAACATAAAATGCAATGATTAAGCGCGATGCATTTGACACATTGGGGGCTAGAGGCCTAATCTGGTTATTTCCAAAAACATTCCTGGGGAAGAAAAGGTCTTGGGTTCAGTACGCATCTATATTTGATGTATGCTTTATAAACCTAAAAATTTTATTCTCTTTTCTCTCCTGTTTTTCAATTTCTTTCTCTGTTCCCAGTATAAGCATAAAAAATATTTTAATTCATTAATAATTTGAATGTCAACAAGCACAGACACAGCAGGAAAGTGTGTGCTTCATTTCCATAATAAAAAAATAACCATGTTACTGGCAGTAGCAATATAGATTCTTTTGGTTTTGGGCCAACCATAACAGCCCTCATTGCAAACTTTCCACTCCTGTGTAATAAAACACCCCACAATGCAGAAGCAGAAGCAGACATAATCAGAAGCATGATGATTGATGGAGGAAAATTTCCCTTTTCATTCACACCACATTAACTATAGTTTAGAGAGCCAGTTTGGTATACTGGTGATGGGATCAGGCGAGAAACCAGAAGGCCAGGAATTTTAGACCCGCCTTAGACACAGGGCGACTTGGATGACCATGGGCTGGTCACTTTCTCTCAGCCCTAGGAAGGAGGCAATGCAAATCACTTCTGAAAAATCTTGTATAGAAAATTACAGGGACTTGCCCAGGGAGCCTCTGAGAATCGACACCACTGAATGGAAAGGGGAAAAACAGCAATAACTGCGGTTTATTGATGACCTGAAACTTTGATTTGCAAAAGAAAAAAATGTTAAATTTTCTTTTTTTTGGCCAAGCCGCTGTGAGGTAAGATCCATGCATTTTACAACAAAAGATAAACATCATATCTGCAAAAGTACAAGATGTTGTTGGCTTAATGTTGACATCCAGCTGTTGACTAGTTGGCGGCATATATATCAGCACTTTGAATGGCCAGTGTTTAATTCTGCTGAAACTCAGAATGGCCCACCTGAAATTTTCCACCCCCATTTCAAAGCAGATGTGACTATTCACAATTCAGATTACAATTCAGATTAGTGTTTTAAAGATAATCATAGGAATCCTCAAAGAATTATAATTATAAATTATAATTTCATACACTGTAATTACATTCCATTGTGTTAGACAACTTTTCAAGGAACACAGCTGGATAGTTAAATTAGCCAGTACAGATTTCTTGGCTAATGCTCCTTCTGTTAGGGAAAAAGAAAAACCAAAATGAAATGCTCACAAAAATTGGTTCCTGTGCTGAATTTTAAGGGTATTAGGAATACCTCTGTATTTATTTGTGGAACCCTAACTAAGCTATTATAGTTAGGCTCAGGTTTCCCTTTACATGTGGTTGAATCAGGGGTGTCTGCAGGGAAAGGACAAAAAGTCACATCTGCCCACATCATCCAAAGCCGGAGCTTTTATCACAATGCTGCAACTCCATTGTGACTGTTTTGATTGGAACAGAGAGTAGAGGTTTCCACTAAACTGTGGATGGGAATGCTATTACCACATGGCATTTAATTTTTAGACTGTTTATCAAGATCACAGAAATGTTACAATGCAATGCAATCTAATGTAGGATAAATATGAACTGCCTGAAAATGCACATAGCTCAGCCTTTTATCTTTTGGTGCATTTCTATTGTAGCTTCAAAGAGGTGTGTTCATGTAGCACTGTCATGAAAATTCAAGATTCAACTTCCAAAAGGGAGGTTTTAGGGCTTGGTTCCCTACCCCAAATTTCCAGCTTTTGTGCCTGATCAAATCTTCCACAGCAAAAAGGGGCAAAAAGCAACTTTAGCAGTTGCCATCAAAGATTTTATGACCCTGTGCAGTACAATTTCTTTGTAACAAACCCAGAAGGAACAATAGAAATTGACTGCATTTACATGTTTTATAAATATAAGCATATTCAGCTGTGGTTGGTACAGAATTTAGCTTCTGAAAAGCCAAGGATGTACTTTATAGCACTATATGAATTTTTCCCACCAATCAAAGGGATGCTTTTCTGTGTACTTGATTTCCCAATAGCAAATATGATTTCATTCAAATTGCAACATGGCCTGGACGTTGCAGAGTTAAGTAAGAATATTTCTCATTAACACAGCAATGGTGACATCACTCATACTTCTTTCACAGAAATTTGATATTTGATAAATTAATATCTGCCCCAAACAAATCTGACAAATTAAAGTAGGAAACAAAGACCCCAAAATTACCTCCGCTCAAATAAGAGTTAAGTAAAACAGAGTATTCATTCTAAACAGGTGGGTGTCAGTTTCCAGTCTTAAGGACACATGATTTTGCTCATACGCAATGAATGATTCAGTGGAACACACAATTTCTAAAAAATTTCTAAAAACACTCCCCCGAACCTCTGCGGAACTTAAAGAAATCTCTGCCCTCAATCACCCAAAATACATTTTGGCAGGCAGAGGCTCCTGCAGACATACACACGTGTCAAAAGTCAAGATGGTAGCCACACAACAGAACCCCTCTTTTCACTATGGTCCTTGTTGATTGCATGAAATATCAACATCCTGACAGCCCATTTCTGCTGGGATCCTTTCCTGATCCCTGTGATAAACACCTTCCCTGTTCTTAATGCTATTTCTCTTTTTCATGCCTCATTTTTGGAAGCCAATTTTTCTTAAAACTTTTCTCAAATTGTTCAACAAGTCACATTTTTCCATCCAAGTTAAAGAAAAGCAAATGACTATCTGTATTCTGGAGGGGAAGGGGTGGGATTTTATGGGTTTTTATGCTGTGGATTTTTGTAAGCTGCTCACTGTTTGATTGGGCAGCCATATAAATTTGTATAAATAATAAAAAAAAACTTGACCTTTTCCCCTGCTGATTTACATTGCAAGAGGCTCCTCTCAGGAACCTTTCTTCATGCAAAATACAGTCCAGCCCTTGGTGTTGTTGGATTCGTAATGAAAGGAGTTCACCTGCTAACAATGAAAAGCAATGCTTCCCAACCTCAGGAACTTTCGGATGGGTGGACTTGAATTCCCAGAATTCCCTAGCAAGGACTAAAAGAAAAATGAGCCAAGTGACTTTCAAAAGGCAGGGAAGGAGTTAAACCAAGATGGCAGCTGCAACCCAAGGAGTGAGCCCCTACCTCTTTTACAAACCTTTGCAATTTCAGTATCTGGATGATAGCGAGTTTTATCTCCACTCAGGTCAGGAAGCAGTCTCCCTAAGTTGAGTCTATACCTAACTCAGGGGTGTCCAATGTTGGCAACTTTAAGAGTGTAGACTTCAACTCCCAATAGCTGGCTGAGGAATTCTGGGAGTTGAAGTCCATACATCTTAAAGTTGCCAACGTTGGATACCCATAATCTAAGCTGAGTAATTTGTTAGGTGCAGCAGGAACAAAATATCTTATACAGTGGGGCAAAAAAGTATACAGTCAGCCACCAATTGTGCAAGTTCTCCCACTTAAAAAGATGAGAGAGGCCTG
>JANHZU010009251.1:81185-94949 GCA_032468055.1 Acrochordus granulatus | reverse complement strand
TGATGCTGGGAAGGATTGAAGGGAAGAGGAGAAGGGGACGGCAGAGGATGAGATGGATAGATAGCAAAGTCAGTGTGGTGGATGTGAGCTTGGGAGGACTCCGGGAGGCAGTGCAAGAGAGGGGGGCCTGGCGTAATGCAGTCCATGGGGTCGCGAAGAGTCGGACATGACTGCGCAACTGAACAACTACAAGGCTTTAATGGCTGCACTTGCTTGTCTGTGCATGTTGTTTGCAGTAATGGGCCCACAGAAAGGGGGTACATGTCCCCTTCTCAAGTGTTGTGACTAGAGTTATTCTTCATGGCATCTATTCTGGGAAAGACAAGTCTCCAACAGCTGCCATTTTGTGAGTGTGGCCACTGCATATTCTCAAACTTTTAATGTGTCCCCAGTTCAGAAGTCCCTGTCCCTAATCCCATCATTTTTCTATGATGGATGCCAAAAACCATGAATGCCCACCATGTGACCATCTTCTGAAGAACGTATGATGAATAAACAGAAATAGGGATGCTTTTGTGCAATTTGCTTCTTTCTAATTTCCTAAATCTGCCATAGATTGAATCATTGTGATACTTAGTTCTAAGGCCACTCCACAATATTTTCTCAATACTTTTGATCCAGGATAAAAAAAACACCAGTTGACCACTAAACCACAAACCATTTCCATCCTAATGTAACATTTGTTACTGTGGGTTTGATTTACCTTAGTTCCTGCTCATCTTTGTCCTTCCCCCAATTCTCTGCTTCCTGGTTCCTTTCTGCAAGATCGTGCACAGCTTTTTCAGGCAACTCAAAAAGGAAGTGATAGCCAGAATGCAGCTTTCATAATCCATTACTAGAATTGCCATGGAAACAGCCACACAGAGAGATCAGATGGATCCACAGCTAAAGCTTAGAGTGAGGGGGAAATGATTGCTTACAGATTCTAGCCTTGAGACACAAAATAACAACTGCATTCCCAATAGTATTCCTTAACTTTGCAACATATTTCATATGTCTCATAATCCACTTGTAACATTTTGCAGTGTCGTTTGCAATGTAAGCTGTAAAGAATAGAAGCCAGGGACAACTTGCTGTCAGTTCCACAGGATATTCTGTTATCAGCAAAATGCCATCTGCTTCTGCATTTGATCTTCAAAAGACAAGCTGGGTCCAATAACTAGCCATTTTGTTTGTCAGAATGCCATCTCAAACCAGGCTGTCCACTTTTTTAATTTCCAAAGGGAGATGGTTATTGTTTGTAAAAAAAAACCCCTAGATTTGGTCAGAAAGAAAGTCAATAGCAAATCTAATAGCAAAGTCTGTGACACAGGCTGATTGGACTGAGTTGTGTGAGTTGAATCTCTGTCACTGGGCAGATGTGAGAACTGTCCTCATCATTATCTCAGCCAATTGGATGTCCACCAGGAATTTCCCCTCCCTCACTTTCTCTGAAGAACCAGCCTCCTTCTGGCCATTATAGCCAAAAAAAGTGTTGAGATGGGGCTTCAATCATGCACTTATGTCCACCACCATCTTGACTTTTTGGATGCCTCTATGGATGCTCTATCCTGAAGCTGTTTCATGATAGAAAAGAAATGACCTTCATTATCTGTCAATCAGCAACCAAGATGCTGCACGTTGACTTTGCTATAGTTTCCAAACATTTGTTCCTAGGAATAGCATGCAGTCTGGATGGTCCTCAATTGCTGAATCCTTCTTGCGGCCACATACCCGCAAAGAAGGTAGGTTCTCACAGAGCCTTGTTAACCTTGTTGGTTCAATTTGATTGAAAGAGAACAAGAGAGTTTTTGGCTAAAGAAAATCTTGGCAACTGTATATTTTTCTCTAGTATCTCAGTTAGGTTCTGGCTGGGATTCCTTGATCTTCCTTCTAACTGCCTGTAATGCAGTAGGGAGATGGCTTTTCATTTTCTGAGCTTAAGGACCTTGGCTATCATCTTTCTTATGCAGCACTTTGGGAAATGTTCTTTGGACCTCAATTCATGTCCTAAAGCTCACGTGAAGCCTACACAATTCAAACTTGTGTTGTAAGTAAAAATAAAGTCAGAATCCTTGGATAATTCCCCATCCCACGATTTCCATTCTGCAACTCCCCCCCAAAGCAAGCTGGAAGCCAAGTTACACACTGATTTCACTTCTGCTGTGAGGGAATGTCAACAGCCAGCCAGATCTCTTTTTTCCTCTCTCCAGCTCACCAACAGGAGAGTCGTTCAACCACTACCCACATCTTTAATCCAGTTTCTCAATGTGGGGGTTGTTAGCAAAAGATGGTCACAAAATATTTTAAAGCTGATCAGGTTATTCAAGAAATGTAGCAGCAATGTCAAAGCTTGCTCTTGAGCAAGGCTGCACAAAGAAACCAGAAGTAAAGCCCAAAGCAAGTTTTGAGAAATGATTAAACCTGGCACTGCCTGGCCATCTATCAAAACCATCTGTCAGTCCCAACAGGGCTATGATTGGTGAATAGTTTCCTGCTGGTGGTATCATCCAGCATGGCATGCAATTGTATATTTGTACTGCTGTAGCTTTTCAAGTGATTAGACAAATTACATTCGAGTCAGGATGATGTTTTTCTGATGTTTGCTTTGATGAAATGTTTAGGAATCCTAACTCCAGGGAGTCTCCAAGATGTACCACCTGCATATACCAGCCAAGGAAATTGAGTAGCAATACAGGATCACAGGCATGTTTAACCAACCAATCATAACAATGAAATACTGCATGTACTCTCTGGTGTGCCTGTAGAATGTATGACATGAGGGTCAATGTTTGTTTTTTTTAAAGGAGGAGTCAGAAAAGCAAAGCAAAATATGACTAATTTACTGATATAATTAAAAAACATCGTGGAAATCATGTATCTTTTAGGAATACCATATTTGTTTCTTATCCAATTCAAACCCAAATAAACTTATCAATTGTATTTTATATCCATCATGAATTCTCTTGTGAGGGTGTCATAAACTAATTTTAGAAAGTCATGATATTACTCCCTGTGCCTTAATCGAATGAAGGTACTAAGGCACCAAGCCCTCACCTGTGTACCACTGTCTATGTAAAAAATAAAATAAAATAAAACAAATTGCAGTTTCCTAGCTTCCACCTTTCCAGTACAGATTATGTCCATCTGTCTGGCAGTTGAAAAAAATAAAATAAAATAGCAGCCCACATTCCACCCAACTCAATTGCATATGCCCTATTATGAAGTATGTCTGATAATGGTTTCTAAAACCATTGTATAATTTAGTTAATATAATGTGTACAAGCATCTGAAAATTCATCTTTTTTATATTCATAATTGCTCAGTTTCAAATTATGTTTGTCTGCAGGAGAAAATGGTTGCACGCAGGTAGAGTTAAACTCATGCTCTTACTGTGCAGTTGGATATGTTCATTGTTAGGAACCACAGATCTTTCTTTCAAGCAAGATTTTCTGAAGCAGATTGCAGAATACTTTTATATGAAATATCATCTCTATTACAGAGAAACCCCTGCCTGTTGCAAACTTCCATTCTTGCTTTAAGTTGATGGGCTTTTAGTTAATAGGCTTGGCCCATCTGGATTCTTAAATGCTAGTTCTCCCTTCATATATTTTGGAGAAGGGTTTTATAAACATAAAAGTCCCTCTTCAGTGAACATACAAGTATATAGTGGCTGGCTGGCTCCTTATAATGAAGATTATGACATTTAGAACTGAAGGGAATGTTTAAGAATAGCTTTGCCCATAACAGGATGTCAGAACTTGCACATTTTCACATATGGATGCACACATGTACACACACACACATTGTGGACACCTATTTAAGAGCGCTCTAAGTTGGCTGGTTTTTCTTGTTCATGTTCTGTTTTTCTGGGTTTTCCTCAGCTTTCTGCAAATGCAGATGTTGGTGAAAGATTAACCATCTCAGAAATTGTCAGTAGGCCTGTCCCACACAATTGCCCACTTTCCATGCAAGTGTGAAGCTCAGCAGGTGGCTTTGAATTCAACCCCATCTATCTCACAAAAGTTGTTATGGGGGATAAAATTAGGAAAGAAAAGCCTACGTTTTCACCCAGATAGACAATCTAATACATAAAATCCTAGGAACGGTACTCCTGATCATCAGTAAAACAGCAGAGGGAGTGGAGGCATATCTTCTTGGTGGATTCCTCAGAGACGCAAGGCGTATGTCATCGATTTTGTGGCCTGAGGTAGAGAAAGTTTACCTGTAAACTTGGACAAATGCTAGGCAGGTTTTCATAGGTCACTTGAAGGCAATGCACCAAATCGTGCTCAGAAATGCTGACAATGGAACTGTTGAATAATGAAACTATCAGTCAGCAGTCGAGATGCTGCTGGCTAACCTTGCTACAATTCCCAAACATTGTTTGAAGGTGACAGTGGGAAGCCTGGATGATCCTCAGGGGTTGTCAAATCTGTCTTGCCACATTTTGGCGATCTGGGTAGCTGCATGTATTTTCTTTAGCACCTTAGTTGGGTTTGGCTGGGATTACTTGATCTTCCTCCTAATTGCCTGTGGTTGCAGTGAAGAAGTGGGTGCCCATTTTCTTGATGAACTCCAACTATAACCCTGGTTAAGGAAGAATGTGCAGGAATGCCAAACTTGTAGTATTTAGCACACTGGCATCTCAGAATCATCTGGGTCTGCTTTTGGGGCACCCACCTGAAGAACCAGAAATCTGATGCTTTAAAAGGCAACACAGCTGATCTTAGGTTTGCAGAAGATACTTGAGGGCCACAGTTTCATGGGCCATGAATGTTTTTTCTTTCCTTCTCAAATTATATTTTCTATAATGTTTGAAATTATGCCATGCCCCACTCTGGGCTTTCTTGCCAGATCCCCTCCTTCCCCCTCTCTATCAGCTCATCTACACATCTTTAATGAAACATTTAAATCTTGGTAGCAGTTCTGGTTCACAGCATCACAGGGATAAATATTTATGATTATAATAATTACTATTTTCCTTCTCACCAACGATTCTTCAATGCCAGGGGGAACTTAAAGAAGAATATTACTGAGGGAAACAGACATGATAGACTCTCAGATTTATTACAAAACCTTATTAAACTGCTCAGGCATGGCCTTTCTGTTCTGAATAAAGCCTCAGCCAACAAGATAAACAATCACTATTATGGTCAAATATTATTTCCAATTAGCTCCAGTAAATTTCAGAAGAAATAGAAAATAATAATTATTATAATCACAAACATTTATTTTCATTTGTCTGACCCCTCCCTTATCCCTCCCCCACCCAACAGCCATTCAGCAATATATGAACAAGCAGCCAGTCAATTTCAGTTCTACAATAAATTATTCTTGTACAGTCTGCATCCCAGAACACTATTTCCTATTCTTGGAAACTTTAAGATGTCTAGACTTCAATTCTCAGCATGCCTGGAGAATTCTGGGAATTGAAGCTCACACATCTTAAAAAGGCTAAGGGGGTGGGGGGAATACTGCCCTAGAGTTTGGTAGAGCCTGTCTGCTGATTTCCCCATTCACTCTTCAGCAGAAGATCAGTTGGTCAGCCTTGTATGTACCTATCTCAACCAAGCAGGGTTACATGCGGTTAACCCTTGAAAGGGAGCCACACACCCATGAAATCCTGCAACTAGGAAACCTGAAAATGCAACTCGGAGGTTATACAAGCCAATTCTACATGGTAGCCAACGGGAATCGAGTTTGGTTTGAAGGAGATTTTAAATGTACCCGAGACGCTTTATTGCGATTGGGTTCCCCTTCTTTCTTTCTTGCATTTGCACAGCCCGACTCTTTTTGCAGAATCAAAGCCAGCCTTCATCTGACTAGCTGGATGGTTTTTTCTTCTCCAGACAACAGGGTGTAAAATGTCTTGCCATAAAAAAGAGTCTTTTTGCCCCACCCACCCCCTCCATGAGAGGCAGAAAAGCCAGGGAAGGAGGCATTGTGTTTGTAAGACCCGCAACAATTGGCTACCCCAAAGCAAACTGTCAGAGGCAACAGATGTCCCTGAAATATGGCGTTAATATGCCAAGCCATTCGGCACAAGAAAGATTTGTCAGGAAAGTTGACAGGAGTACAAAGCAGCCAGGATGGCAGCTTGATCATAGCTCCTTCAGATCCAACGCAGAGTTCTGCTGTGGCTGACACACAGTGGCTGGGGAGTTCGGGGCACTAACGCCCACCTATCGTAAAGTTGCCAAGGCTAAGAAACACTGATCTGATCTGATCCCTGAAACAGAGACGGAGAAGGCCAGAGCAGCATAAATCAGGGTTCATTGTCAGTCTTCCTCTAACTTACAGCCTCTTTCGAGGGCTGTAGCTGATGCCCACAGAAATTCTGTTCTTCTCTCCTTCCAAATTCTGTTTGAAAAGAGGAGGCCGCTTCCTTTTCATTGTGGCCAGATGAAGCAAACCAAGCTGGCAGGGGAAGCAAAGGTTTGCCTCCGGGTGGATGCATGGGTGTGTTACAGGTGCTCTGGTTGTGAAGAAATGAACTTTCAGCATTCGAAAGGCGGACTTGTGGCTGAGCCTGGAGTGGGCTGTCCCTAGAGCCAATCACCTCCTTGAAGCAAAACCGGAAAAATGTCATTACTCAAGGGGGAGTCTGCAACCTTCTGTCTGAATGGCTTTTTGAAGATAAAGCTGCCAGAGGTTGGGTCAAAAAAGTCAGGATGGAGGCCCTGTCCCTGAGATCAAAGCTCTGCTCCTTTTTTTATAGGCAACACAAGGTTTTGATCCTGCCCACATCCTGCAGATTCTTCTGCTGCCTTCTGAGGTGCGACAGTCCTTCCCTTGGTGCTTCACGAGATGATTCTTCCATCTTTCAAAGAAAAAAGCATATGCAAACACTGCTAATACATTCAAGATGAATTTGAAAATATCTGAGGAATGTTAGTTGGACTTATTTTTAAAACAAATATCTAACAATAATGTTTAAATGTAGATCAATTCCCCATCCTCTTTCTTTCTGTTTTTATTTTGTAGCTGCTGCAACCTGATTATATTCTACTCCTTAGATAGGAATCACTTAGGTCTAATTTGCAGACTCATTTTTTTTAGAAGTTTGTACAATTAATGGCACTGAGGCCTGACATGGAGCCAAGAAGGACCTGATTTTGCTCAGCTTACTGTGGTTGGGGAGATGCCTGTAGTGGCTGCACCTGCTTTTTCAAGCATATCAAAAGGATAATCCTGAAAAAAGCAACTAAACGAACAAACTTTCTCCAGCCTGCTCTGCATCACGTAACATATTCTGTGGTTTTCCACCCACTTGGAACTGTACCATATGAACTGCCCTGCTGTGTAAAAAAGAACTAAAAAAATATAGCTCACATTATATTTATTTATGGACACTGTGTTTATTCTAGCTTTATGCATACAAATATATTCCAGGCAGTTTAAACAAAATTATTGCAAATAAAAACATGCACAATAATATGCATTCCAATCTCTCTATTTTCCCTCAGCCACAGCATGACTTCTGGGATTTTTTTGCTAGATGTAATCTGAGTAGATTTTCCTTCTTAAACCAATTTTAAAGATAAAACATCTGTGATTTACTTATACCTCCCATTCTTATGGTTAAATTTTCTCCAGGATTCCATCCTTAATCCTTCTTAGTAAAAACTGTGGCTTATGTTCTGGGACAACTGACATTTGCAGGCTAGTAGGAGGAGCAGAAATGAACATCTATGATGGAAAACAACAACAACTTTGAGGCAGATTCTACAGAGTATAACTTATATTTAATTGGATTAGCATTTGAGGAGGCCAAAGATGCTGAAGATCATAGGTCAACCGCAAGGAAGTTTGGTCAAGAACTTACACCATTCCTAAACCAGGAAAAAGTAGAAGATTTTTCTAAGTAACTTTTCAAATTACTGAGTAATGTTATGCTTACTTGTCATCAAATTGTTGCCATCTCTTAGTGTTCACATAGATTTTGTCCCTAATGTGATCCTTGATCCATGAAGATTTGTCCCTAATGTGATCCTTCAGCATTTCCAATGATGCCTCCATCTCAACTGTAACTGAGGACATCCCCCTTGCTGCTGGTCATCCTCTTCTCTTTCCTTCCACCTTTCCCAGCTTTAGAGTCATTTCCAGAGAGCATAATGTCTTTGAAGTATTTTGAGCCTGGTCATTTGTGCTTAAAGGGAGAACTCCAATGTGTTCAGTGATCCATTAATTTGTCTTCTTGGCTGTCTAAGAAAGAATTCTCAGGAGTCACCAAAACTCAAAGGCACCAGTCCTTTTCCTATCCTGCTTTTGCTTTTATAGTGTCACCACTACTTGCATTATTTTGATCTTTGTAGGTACACAGACATATCTTATCAAAGGCCTTCATGGCTGCTCTACCAAGTTCTACCAATCTGTGGGTTGCAGTAGAAACTACAGCCCAAGAATATAGTTGCCAAGTATTTTTATACTGAAGGTAAACACCATCCTACTATGACACAGTAACTGCTAATGATTATACAATGTTTTATAATGATGGTCTTTGCTTTTGGAGCTGTGATCATAATTGAGTCTTATTTATCTGCCACTTGCAAAGGTGCACAGGATCACAGTGATACAACTTCAAGAATCATTTCTTACTAGTGGCCAGGGATGACTTCTTATGATTAATTTTGATTTCAAATACTTCATTAAAAGTAATGGTGCTACAAATATTTCGACAAAAAACCCCCAATATTTTGTGCTGATTCTTGGTTTCTATCTGCACATGAAGAGCAATGCTCATGGAAATTAATGTTGAATACTGTTGTTGCTTGATCATGAAACTCCCAGCAGGGTAATGTTGGAGATGATAAGAAATGGCAGAACTATAAAGCATCTTTTGCACCAAAGAGTTAACCAAGTTAGTCTAACACCAGGGTTGGTTGGCAGATTTCAGAGAAGGCAAAATAAGCATCCAAATGAGATGTTTTAACCAAAAGTGAAAACATTGCATCAATCAGCCTTGAAAGTTTCCAAAAGTAAATTCCAGCAGTCTACGAATTAGTTACTAAGTATTTCCTGCCTTATGCATCAAACAAGTAGAAGCTATTTTATCAAATTAGAACAACTGTGGAGCTTGGAACTTTACTTCATTAGTTAAATACAGGAGCAGTAATATTTTTTATGGAAGAAGTAATTTTATTCCACTGTTTTCTTCGGCCATATTTATTACTTACTGCATGAAACTAACAATACATCTTGCTTGTTTGCCTAACTACCTTTTTAAATAGCCCAATAACTTGTACCATTTTTTAAAAGTATCATAAATGTGAACGAAATATGTTTCCAAAGCCAGTATGTGTATTTAAGCCTATGGCTCCTGATATAATAATGTGAATGTGAAATGCTAATTAAGAACCTCTCATTAATTTGAGAAGCATGTAAGGAGAATGCAAAATTAGCTGGATGTCAATCATAGTTGACATCCAGCTAATTTTGCATAGTTGTGAGAGAAAGAGATTTTCACTAAGGTAAAATTATTTTTATTTCATAGTTGTGAGAGAAAGAGATTTTCACTAAGGTAGAATTATTTTCACTATGAATGTTGGGAGAGGGGCAAAAAAGTCAAGATGGTGGCTGCAATTGCATGATCAAAGCCATACCCCTTTTTAAAGGCTTGATTGCATATAGTAGTTGCAGACACCATATTGATTTTCTTGCCTCCCCTTCCAGGTTTAGAGTTTGGGAAGCTGATTAATATTTTAACTACTTCTTAACTAGGTGGATTATCTAGTTAGTTTGGTTTTTGCAAATTGATTGTACATTTTCTCAGCAGTTCCTGGGATTTTTCTGAAGAGATCTCATGCTGGATCCTGGCAGTGAGCTCTCACCTCTCATCCAGGCAGCCAACTGCTGTGTCCCTTGCACTTATCTACATTTTACAAAGGACAAGGCCTTGTGAAAGTGCAACTGCACTTTTATTAGGTCACAGGACAAATAATAGAAAACACCAATTTGTAGAATTGGAAGGGCCAGAAGAATCATCTAGTCCAGTATTTTTGAAACCCAGCAACTTTAAGAAGTGTGGAATTCAACTCCAAGAATTCCATGGCCAGGTAGGGAAGTAGAATAATGCAATAGTCCTCCTACAGATGTTATGGGCTCCTACAGATGTTATGGTCTTTGGAGGATTGAAGGCTGGACACCCTCTCATTTCCATGGTTTAATTAGTTTTCCTGTATATTGCAGAGGTTTGGACTAGATCACTGTTTCTCAACCTCGGCAATTTTAAGAGTTGTGGACTTCACTTCCCATCAGCATGGTTGGCTGGGGAATTCTGGGAGATGAAGTCCACACCTCTTAGAGTTGCTGAGGCTGAGAAACATTGGCTACAGCTGCCAAGATGATCTTATCTGATTTCATTGAATATTAGTTGTATCTTAATATGCTGTATTATTTTATCTTATTTGATGTGGTCATTAGACAAATCAATAAAAATAAACTAAGCTTGACCTAACTGTAGCCATCACTAAGTGAATGGATGGTCAGAAGAACCAACTAAAACTAGACATTAGATCATTCACAGCCAATGAAAGGAACAAAGCAAAATAAACACCTGCATTCCTCAGGAGGGGCACAGAGGCCTAGCAGTTAAGATAATGGGCTTATCTGCCAGAAGGATGGCAGCCTGTGCTCAAGATCCAGGTGCCACAAAATGGGATGAGCTCCCATTATTCACCCCATCTCCTGCCAACCTAGCAGTTCGAAAACATGTAAGAATGAAAGTAGACTTTCCTACCACCTAGGTGGGAAAGGTAACAGCATCCATGTGCCTCGGCGAATAGTCATGCTGGCCACTAGACTACGGAAATGTCTTCAGACAAATGTTGGCTCTTCAGCTATGAAATGGAGATGAGCACTGTCCCTTAGAGTTGTCCATGACTGGCAGGGGAAACTTACTTTTTTAATCCTCAGAAATGGTTTTCAGGATTTGAAGGCAATGATTAATTCAAAACTGAGTGGATGCAATATGAAAAGTAGCTGAATTAAACTCCTGAATTTTTTTGAAAATGGATTGTTTATAACAAATAGTTCTGTGATAAATAGAAGTTTAAACCTTGCTAATTGAAACCTGCAGCTTGGTTTGCCTTCTACAAGAGCAGGTAAATTGTGTGCCAAATAAATAGAAAGATCCTAAGGTAAAGGTGACCCTGCCAGTCGTGACTGACTCTAGGATGCGGTGCTCATCCCCGTTTCCAAGCTGAAGAGCCAGCATTCACCCGAGGGCACTTCCATGGTCATGCGGCTGGCATGACTAGATACCAAAGGCTCACAGACACTAGAAAGATCCTAGATCACTTTAAATTAGTCAAGCTGCTCTTGCTATGTCTTTTTTGTAGAGAGTCTAACATATTTTAATTTTCTTCATAAAAAGAGGCTAATTAACCCAAACTTATATTTTTTATTTGGGATGCAGTTCCTAGCAACTGATATGCAAACTGTTTGTGGAGAAGCGTGCCCTCATGTCACAATATCAGATTTTGAGAAGAACATGTGTTTCACCCTAATTATGCTATTTGTAATACAGCATTGAGGTATTTTATACAAGCCCATTTTATACATTTGCCAGAATGTATTCCCATCTGCCTCCTCTCCAGTCATTGTGGAAGGAGAACAAGAATTTGAGGTGGAAGAAATCCTAGATTCCAGGAGATGGGGAAGAGGCATCCAATATATTTTCCATTGGAAAGCTATCCAGAGTCTGATTGCTCATGGGAAAATGCCAGGCATGTCCATGCACCACTCTTGGCACAAGATTTTCATTGGTGTTTCCCCCACAAGCCTGGCCTGTGCAGCTACCAGTCCCAGCTATACCTCCTCCTGAGGAACCTGTTGCTGAACAGGTTGAACCATCTCCCAGTTCCCCCAACAAAGATCCAGCACTTATAGACTGTGAGCAGCCTTCCACATCAAGCCTAGCTGGGCAGAGGGGGAGAGGAGACCTGGTACTTAACCCTACATTTTTTTTCACAGCCAGGGCCATCAGTGGAGCCTCCAGCAACAAGACACCAACCGCCCTCTCAGGTGCAGCAGGGAGGGAGAGAGACTTTAAACTCTGAGTGGTCTTCAACCTCTGGTCTTGCTGGATTGAGAGGGAGGGAACCCTGTGCTTCCCTTGCAGCTTCCTCCACCTGCTGAGCTGATGGAGGCTCTCAACACGAGGGAAGGACATTTCTTTCTTTCAGATGATTTCCCTCCTCTTTCCACTTCCACTAAAGCTTCTGATTCCAAAGAAACAATGAGGCTGAGGGGGCCACAGCTGGCTTCTGCATGGAAGAGGGAGCTTATGATAGAGAGGGAGGTGATGTGGGGGAAACCAGGACTTAACAATGTGTGAAAAGAGGGATCATCCTTGAGTCATTATGCATGCATGAACAAGTGAAGGAGGGGCATCCCTCAGGAGGACCATTAGATATAACTCAAGATCAGGAGCTTTGGTGCTCAGAGAAATTATTGTAAGTACACAAAGCTATTAAAGCAGTAGATTAGAATTACTTTTGTTTGTCTCATTTCCTTTCATCCCAACAGCTAGTAGATAAATAGGTACTATCTTCAGTGGGAAAGGTAATGGCATTCCGTGCATCTCATGATCATGAGGACATGACTATGGAAGCACCTTTGGACAAACACTGGCTCTCTCAGCTGTGAATTGGAGATGAGCACTGTCCCCTAGAGCCAGACACAACTGGACAGTTTATATTTAAATCTTTATATTTAAATCAAATAGAGATATTGTACCATCTTTTTTGACTCCAGAAGCAGAAATATCAGCAAATGCCTTCTTTTCTGCCTTGTATCAGAAGCTGTATCATACTTCCGTGTCCTTTTCTGGGTGACTAATATAACGCCATCCTAAATTCTGCAGATGGAGCAGTGCAATATATTTGTTCTCTGGCAAATGTGTTCATAACTTTGCAGCCCTCAAGATAAAAGAGCCTATATTTCAATCAAGTGTGGACTGCTAAATTTTCCCTTATACAAGAGCTGTTGAAATTTTTGTGCTTTTTAATAAACATAGCAAGTTGCGTTCGCAACTTTCTTTCTTTCAAAACATTTAATAGCTAGAGGCATTGCTCATAAGTAAGGATTTTTTTCCTCTGAAACATGCAAGATTAAATGAGTATTCTGTTTATTAACATTATCCTAACAAAATCTGCTATTGGGAAAGGGGTTTAAATAAAATATGCAATCAAAGGTAAAAAATGAATCTATTTCTTCCACTGAGAGCTTTCAAGTTTAAGTTGTCTCTTCTAGAACAAATATTTATAATTTTAAAAAAATTTAACAAAGTAATGCAAGCTACTTTATATTTGAATAGCTGAACCTGAAACCATCCTGCTGATCTGCTTTTTCCTTTGTTTACAAAGGGTGGGGTTTCTTTTTCCTTTTTTCTTTGTAAAGAATTTGGTTCCCTTGGTGGTCTGGGAATGCAATCAACTGACTTGATTCTTGAAGTTTCTTGATTCTTGAAGTTTCTCATTTGAATAATGAGAAGTCCAGCTAGAATCTTAGATCAGTCCTGGTTCTGCATCATCCATTGTAATCTTACATTAGCATTTCATTTGGTTAATCCTACTATATGGTAACACTAGTGTCCACAAGAGAAAGGAAAAAAAGAACAGTGGCAACTGTTAACCTGGGTGCAGCTTTGATCACACTTATGCATCTTTTCCACTGACATCTACTGTTGACAAGGTGTTCTGTGCAGGAAAAGCCTTGCACTCTACTCACATTGCAGCTATGACTGCTTCATAACATGGATTCACCAGGCAGGCAAGGGAC